>JACJUY010013348.1:0-14990 GCA_014220935.1 Platorchestia sp. MABIK | reverse complement strand
GCTGTGTTGTGTGGTGTGTTGTGTTGTGTGTTGTGCTGTGTTGTTTTGTGTGTTATGTTGTGTGTTGTGTTGTGTCTTGTGCTGTGTTGTGTTGGGTGTTGTGTGGTGTTGTGTGGTCTTGTGTGGTGCTGTGTGGTGTTGTGTGGTGCTGTGTGGTGTTCTGTGGTGTTGTGTGGTGTTGTGAGGTGTTGTGTGCTGTTTTGTGTTGTGTTGTGTGTTGTGTTGTGTGTTGTGCTGTGTGCTGTGTTGTGCCTTTCGAATGGCAAGCTTAGGATATTCTGAATGGTATCTGCTATCATTTAAACTCGTCAAAATAAATGGAGATAATGCAGCTTTCATTTACATTACTGTAGTCTGAGGTTGTTCTTTAACTTGATAATACAAAAGAAGCTAATTCCTCCTCCTTTCCACACACAAATCCATTATGTAACAAAAATACAGAGGTGTCGGTGCAGCAAATGTTTCGAAAGCTTCTCGGCTAATAATAATAAATTAAACAATAATACATTCCTGTTGCTTGCCTGGTGCGTGTGTCTGTGACGCTCACCAGGACGCTCAATGAGCGTATCTGTGATACGAGTTTCACCAGTGCACAAGTACGAGAATATTTTAATGGCGGGTACTGTTGGGATGGATATATTTGTTTGGCATCCACGTCTGGGGGATTTATTGAAGGGAAATATCGAATCCCGTCATGTTTGACGGGACGCACACACACACACACATTTATATGCATATACAAGCATACACACATACATAAGTATAGATAACTGTATACTTGGGTAACAGTACTTCATCTATACAGGTTTGGTTGAAAATAATGTCATGGTTGACCGACATATTTATATAAATATTTACATGCATAGTACAAATATTGCATATCAGTTGATATAGGTACATGCACATATTGTGCTATGCTTAATGCATATAAACTGACATAGGTATATACACCCATTTTGCCATATATAACGGATGTATATTGACATAAAGTATAAATACCCTTAGTATTTACAATGGATATAAATCGATACATGAACACACACCCACTTTGCCATATATACAATGGACCTAAATTGGTAACTGTATTCATGTACCCCCACTGTGCAGCGCTGTCAGACGAGGAGGGCGGGGACACCACCGACGGAGAGGCGGAGGCGCCCAGCAAGAAGAGGAAGAGACGCATTCTCTTCAGCAAGACCCAGACCTACGAGCTGGAGAGGAGGTGTGTCTTGTGTTGTGTGTAGTGTGTTGTGCTGTGTGTTGTGTCTTGTGTTGTGTGTAGTGTGTTGTGCTGTGTGTTGTGTCTTGTGTTGTGTGTAGTGTGTTGTGCTGTGCCTATTGCCTTGCCTCCACCTACATATCAACTGACTTGTGTGAGTGTTGGTGCACTACATGCTGTATATTATTGATCCATTGACCACCCGCAATACAGCTGAGATCGATTATCTGTTTCGCGCGACAGCTGTAATCTGTTAATCAACAGGTTTTTCAACTGTAATTGATTAATGAACACTCGCGACAGCTGTAATCGAATAACTAACACATGCTATAGCTGAAATCTGTTAATGAACAGCATTTAGAAGTTTAATCGATTAATTAACAGGTGTTACAGCTTTAATCGATTGATGAACAGGTGTTACAGCTTTAATCAATTGATGCACAGGTGTTACAGCTTTAATCGATTAATGAACAGGTGTTACAGCTTTAATCGATTAATGAACAGGTGTTACAGCTTTAATCGATTAATGCACAGGTATTACAGCTGCGATAGATTAATGAACAGATGTTGCAGCTTTAACCGATTAATGAACAGGTGTTGCAGCTTTAATCGATTAATGAACAGGTGTTGCAGCTTTAATTGATTAATGAACTGGTGTTACAGCTTTAATCGATTAATGAACAGGTGTTACAGCTTTAATTGATTAATGAACAGGTGTTGCAGCTTTGAATGAACATGTGTTAGAGCTTTAATCGAATAATGAGCAGGTGTTACAACTTTAATCGATTAATGAACACTCGTTATAGCTAAAATTCATTATTCAACGCCCGTTGTGGCTGCCGAATTATTAAATCAAGACGCACTACAGCTGTTATCGATCAATTATAGCGTGTTACAGTTGCATTAATTAGCAAGCGTAACGCCTGAAACTAACTAATTAGCTCACTCTACAGCTGTAATAACTGCTCTAATTAAAGTACAGCTTCAATTGACATGCGAGGAATTGAATTGTTATTGAACAATTTACGCTTCCTAATCCTGTGACGAATTATTGTTTTTTTTTTATGCACTAAAATGATAACTTGTGAAAGAATGCTTTTATAGATGAATTAGTGGCTTAATACTAGGAACTTGCTGATGATTAGCAGAAATTGGTCAATTACTACCAGGAATTGGTTGATTAATAGTAGGAATTGGTAGGTTGATGCTAAGAACTTGCTGATTAATACCTAGAAGTTGTCAATTAATGCAAGGAATTAGTCAATTAATACAAGGAATTAGTCAAATAATACCAGCCAGAACTGCACTGCCAGGTTATTAACACCTACTGGAGACATGTTGACTCGTTAATAATTTTTAGTAAACTGAAATTGCAGCTCATAATTAAGATAATTATAATTTGCTAATTGGCTTCCAACACGTTCGTAATTAATTGTTTAATTTAAAACTAACTGTAGCTGCAGAGTGGTCTGCTAATTAGTGTTCACTCCCACCATAAACAATTATGCTAATATTTATGTTCAAGATACGAAGAGCATATTGAATAGATCTTTTTCTTTAACTGCTTAAAAACAGAAATAACACCATTTAATCCTGCAATTTTTAATTAATGTAAATAAATATTTTCAGCATTATTGAAGTTATCATCCATCTAGTGTACACGGCCCGTCAAAAGTGACAGGATTCGATATTTTGAGTCAATAAATCCCCCAGACGTGGATGCCAAACAAATATATCCATCCCAACAGTACCCGCCATTAAAATATTCCTGTACTTGTGCACTGGTGAAACTCGTATCACAGATACGGTCATTGAGCGTCCTTGTGAGCGTCACAGACACACGCACCAACCAATTTAATGTTCAGTGAGATTCCCATTGTAATAACATGGGAGTAATAGCGCACTAACAATGCAAAAATTTATGTATTTATAAATTTAAGGAGACACCTGGTGTTATATTGCATAGTATGATATTTATAAATCAAGCAAATTATTACGGTGGAGATTATTATTAATTTCTTGCATTTAATATTTTGATTATTTTCGATCAGTGCTATCACACTTTTAGTCTTTCCATCTCAGTTTGCTATGAGTTTTGTTCTCACAACTTGTGTGTGTAATTAGTTTCGATGACTAGGTTACTATGATGTAGAAGAATATGTAAATAATTTTTCATTTTTACCCATAAAAAGGGATCACTACGCAGCTGCAGCACAATGACACGAAAATAACATTTTTCATGAATACAACATAAAATTAAAAAACTGAGATAAGTTAATAACTTCACTTATAATAATTGTTGAGAAATACACGTATTATAACAAGTACACTGATAAGAACACGTGATAAATTCATTCATTATTATTGTAGAAATAATAGTATGTAGTAAATTTATCACTATACTATACAAATTCAATCACTGTTTTAAACAAGTAGCCGCGTCCGTCCGTCCGTCCGTCTGTGCGTCACACCCACCAGGCTGTAGTGTGTGATGAGCGTATCTGTGATACAAGCTTCATCAACTCCACAATTATTTTCGGTACATTAACCCAGCAGATTGAGAGTCGGAATGAACATCACGTGTATTGGTAGGTTAGATTAGGTTGTATAGAATATCAGCAGTTGAGACTGAGCAAAGTATAGGAAACGTATAAGATAGCATAGAAAACCGTGGGAAAGCCATGTTAAAGCTCAGTTGGTCTGCTACTTTCTTACGCTGTCAAGGAAGCTTAATGACTATTTTTGATAGGAGTCTCACCAGTGCACAAGATTAAGAGCATTTTAATCGCGGGTTCTGTTGGGTTGGATATTTTGGTTTTTGATCCACATCTGAAGTATATTTTTTAGGAAATTATCGATTCTAGTCATTTATGACGGACCGCGTACACCAAAAAAATCCTACACCTCGACCTTCTCGCAGCGCCAGCAGCGTAACATCACCTCCCCCCCCCCCTTTTAAAAAAACAGGGGTGTACTAGTAACAATAACAAATAAAACCGCAGGTTCAGACAGCAGCGCTACCTGTCGGCACCTGAGAGGGAACACCTGGCCGCCCTAATTAGCCTCACCCCCACGCAGGTAAGCATATATACAGGGTGGCGCATAAGTAACGCACCCTTTTAAAAAATTAATACTAAATAAACCATGAAAGGTACAACGATTGAGTTAATTGCAAACGATAGAGGAACTCTTAAAGTTTATTTACATGTCGTATCCTGTCTACAGATACCCAGTGTTTATTGCGGTAATAAATCTTTAAAATTTACCTTCAAAAGGGGGCGTTACTTTTGCGCCACCCTGTTTTTACTGGGTATTCATATATTTACTAGGTATTCTTCTAATATGTGCTAAATGCTCCTCATATATTTACTAGGTATTTGCATGTATTTAATAAGTATTTTCTTCACATATTTACTAAGTATTCTTCGGTATATGTATACTAGGTTTTCTTTTATATATTTCTGCTCTCTATAAATCGATTTTTCAAATATTTTAATGTATGCGTTTTGTGGTCGTTATGGTTTTTGCCTTCTTCAATGCACACAACATTTGGGGTAAATGGCACTTTGTATGACATTTACCCCAGAAGTATCCCTGCCATTTAGCATGCCATTTATCACACAAAAATGTCTCTGCCATTTAGCATGCCATTTAGCCCGACAATTTGCCATTTACATTCCATTTTTCCTATCATTCATCACAGAAATTTACTCACCATTTAGCATGTCATTTACTCCTGCAATTTGCATGCCGTTTGACTAGCATTTACTTTGGCAATGAACCTGTCCTTTAGCATGCAATTTTCCCCGTTAATTTGCCTACCATTTATCACGGCAATGCCCCTCTCATTTCAATGCCATTTAGCCCGGAAATTTGCATGCCATTTACCGCGGCCATTTTCTTGCCATTACCATGTCATTTACCCCGGTAGTTTGCCTGCCTCCCCCTCTTCCCCCCGCTCCCCCCCGGAATTTACCAACCATTTACCCCGGCAATCTGTCTGCCATTACCATACCATTTACCTCAGAAATGTCCCCGTCATTTAGCATGCCACGTACCCGTGCAATTTACCTGCAATTTGCCTGCCATTTACCCCGGCCAAATGGCCGCCATTCACCCCTGCAAATTGCCCGCCATTCACCCCGCCATTACCGGGCCATTACCATGCCATTTACCTGCCATTTGCATGCCGTTTACCCCTACCATTTGGCCACCATTTACCCCTGCAAATTGCCCGCCATTTACCCGGCCATTACCGAGCCATTTACATGCCATTTACCTGCCATTTGGGCGCCACTCGCGCCAGGTGAAGATCTGGTTCCAGAACCACCGCTACAAGACGAAGAAGCAGCGCACGGACACCACGGGCCCCATGGGGCCCATGCTCGGCCCGCTCCCCCACAGCTCCCCCAGACGGGTCCCCATCCCCGTCCTGGTGCGGGACGGGCAGCCCGTCATCGGGGGACAGTCCCAGCCATGCCTTAACGGGCCTGTAAACGGGCCCGTTTCCGCGCCCGTTCAAAACCCGGGATCCTACTCTCAGTTTTTGGAGTACTCGCAACAGTCTGTCGGGGATTGCACGAGCCAGCAACCCCGGCAGCAAAATTCGGGGTTCAATCATTCGGGTTTTGGGTCGAATTTCCACGCAACCTCACCGTACGTGCAACCCTACCAGGATAATTGCTACGGCAACCAGCTTTTGGGTGGTGGGCACAACCTGGGGCAGGGTGACGGGAACTCCGCTTTTGCCCACATGATGGGTAACGCGCCCTCTTTTTACCCCTCGGGGGGGTTCAGTTTTACCGGGGGTCAGACCAGCTGAACCCCTATCTAGGTTCACGAGGGTTCACACGAGCTGAGATAAACCCTTTTCATGTATCACGGGTTTCAGTTTCCCCGGGGGTCAGACCAGCTGAACCCCTATCTAGGTTCACGAGGGTTCAAACGAGCTGATCTGAACCCTTTTCATGTGTCACGGGGTTCAGTTTCACGAGGGATCAGTGAGTTGAACTCCTTTCCATTCTCACCAGGTTCAGTTTCACGAGATGGGGGTTCAGTGAGCTGAACCCCTTCCAGTTTCACGGGGAATAAGACGATCTTAACTGAACCTTTGTAACCCTCTAGGAGGTTCAGTTTTACAAGGGTCAGACCAACTGCGTTGAACCTCCTCTCCTATTCACCAAGTTCAATTTCAAGGGAGTTGACAACCAGCAGAACTAAGCCCCTTTTGACCCCTTTAGAGGGTTCAGTTTAACAGAGGTCAGAAAAACTACACTGAACCCTTTTTATACCCCTACGAGGGTTCAGCTCGACAGGGGCTCAGATCAGCTGAGAATATTAGCCAATTTCCCCAATTAGCCAATATTCTTAATCTCTGCAATTAGCCAATAGCTCCAATTTCCCCGGTTAGCCAATATTCTAAATTTCCCTCATTAGACAATAACGCCAATTTTCCCAATAATCCAATTTTCCAACATCCCCAATTAACCAATAGCTCCAATTCACCCAATTAGCGAATATTTCCAACATCCTCAATTAGCCGATAGCTCCAACATACCCAATTAACCAATAGCTCCAATTTACCCAATTAGCCAATATTTCCAACATCCCAATTAGCCAATAGCTCCAATTTCCGCAATTAGCCGATAGCTCCAATTTTCGCAATTAGCCAATATTTCCAATTTCCCCAATTAGCCGATAGCTCCAATTTCCTCAATTAGCCAATAGCTCCAATTTCCCCAATTAGCCGATAGCTCCAATTTCCGCAATTAGCCGATAGCTCCAATTTCCGCAATTAGCCAATAGCTCCAATTTCCGCAATTAGCCGATAGCTCCAATTTCCGCAGTTAACCAATGTCCCCAATTTCTTTCATGCTGTTAAAATGTTCTAAGCTCAAGTAAGTTTATGTAAGTGACAATCTAGGAAACTCGCTCAGATTTAGAATTTGTACGAAATTATCTCAAATTAGTGTTCAAGTTTATAAGATTGGATAATTAATCTTATTTAATGATTAGTTTTCAGAGCATGAAACTAATAATAAACGAACAATTCACCATGTATAAGTAATAATGAACTGTCCATCAGAAGTAAAAAACATATATTTATAAATAACCAGATGTGTGACACAAATATCATTTTATCACGCATAAAAATTGATTAAAAATAAATCAAGGCTGAAGTAGTTTAAAATGTACCAATGTTAAAATGATAAAAAATGTGCAAAAGACTAGAGTAATTAAAAATGCACCAAGGCTAAATAATGATTGACAGTCACCACGCATAATGAAAAAGTAATTAGTGTCAGCATGAAAATAATTAGCATTTTCCTAGGCATAAATAATACTGAATAATTCTGCTGGCATAGACAACAACTTATAATTAACAAAATATAAATAAAACGCCGCGCTTAGCGTCAGAGTTTCACTCAGTTTTTTTCTTTTACTAGAAAATATTTTAACGGAAAGTAAAAATACAACAGCAAAAGTTTGTAAAGAAAGTAAAAATTTAGTCGATCGCAACTAACGATTGCACCGGTTCGATGAAAACACCCAGTTCGTGTTAACTTTTACGGGCATCCCACAGCATATTTTTCTAAATCCTCTTTAATATTTTCAGATTCCAATGAAAATTTTACAAATTCCAGAGTAACATTTGTCAAATTTCTGAGTAAATTTTTCAACTTCTAGAGTAAGATTTTCAAATTTCAGAGTAAGTTCTTCAACATGTAGGGTTATTTTTTCAAATTTTTAAGTAAATTTTTCAACTCCTGGATTAAGTCTTTCAACTTTAAAAGTTTTCAAATTTTTGAGGAATTTTTCAACATTTAGAGTAAGTTTTCAACTTTTCATTTATTTTCCAATTAAAAATTCAATTCCCTAGATGGACTGCAACTTTTTCATTTTGTCATTTTACCACCGATGCAAAGTTCTGATGCAGTTCATCACTTACGACCCATACCCATTACCAACAATCCCAAATGTAACACAAATTACAAAATAATTTCACAGATTTCATGTGGATTTGCTTGTTTACTTTACATCACACATTTTTATTACCTTTCTAATAAAACATGAACTCAAAAGGACAAAAAAATAGACTTGAAGCTCTGCACTCAAATTCGCGAGCATGTAAGAACAAAGAAATGCGTTGTGTTCACGAAACTTTTGTTGGAGAACGTGTTCAAGTAGGAGTTAGTTTTTATGAATTTCGGTGTAGTTTTCTATTATTAATTTTTGTGTAGTTTTCTACTATAAATTTCTGTGTTCAAAAGAAGATGCTAGGTGAGGCTATTTCTTTAGATTGCCTTATGAATTTGCCCTTCCACTTTCTATGTCAATGTTGCGTTCAAATTTAGTCAAATCCGAAATATGGTCTGGTATAAGTTTTGCCATAAATTGATTCCACTACAGTCCTAACTTTATTTTATGAAAATTTTGACACTCTACACAATCAAATTTCAATTTCACCTAAATTTTGACACTGCAAAATTAAATTTTAATTTAGTTATATTTTGATACTCTGTACAACCAAAATTGAATTTTGCCTAAATTTTGACTTTCTACACCCCCGAGTTTCAGTTTCACCTAAATTTCGACAATCTACACGACCAAGTTTCAGATTTAACCCATTTACAACACTGCATAACCAGGTTTTAGTTTAACTTAAACTTTGACAGTAAATACACCTCCAAGTTTCAGTTCTAACTAAATTTCAACACTACACAACCAAGTTTCAGTTCTATTTAAATTTTGACACTAAACACTGCACCGAATTTCCATTTTACCTAAATGTTGACACTCAGCTCAGCTCAACCAAATTTTATTTGCATCCAATCTTATGTAGTACACCGAAACATGACCTGGACCGCGGTAGAAGAAACAAGGTAGGGCCAAATCAGTCATTTTTTCGTCGACCGTGTGACAATGCTGACGTCATCGCAACGAACCAATAGCCGCGCTCAGATTGCATCTGGCAACACTGCTAGCCCATAATCTGGCAACACTATTGGCCTAACGACGTGTCGCAACAGTGACGTCATAAAGTTTGTTTGAAATAAAGCCGTTCTATTGGCTAGCCGTAAAAGAGGTGTATTTCCCCCATAAAAATGACTCTACCTTGTTTCCTCTACCGTGACTTACACGAAGTACAGTAGTAGAGAAAACATGACACCTTTTCCCTCTGAAAAATCTCTATTTGGAACGGAAGAAATCTCAAAAAACCTGGCATTTCGAGTGGCCTTTACTCATTTATTTACTCACGATCCTTGGGCTGTGGTGCGAGGAGTAGGGTACAGTGTGCGGGAATAGCTGAAAAAAGTGTGAGGCAGGGAAAAAAATAGCATTGGGAATCAATTGGAATGATTATAAATGTGAGCAAACGCTGTAATAACTGAGGAAGACTCATAAGTTCTTGCACTCTACAAATTATAGTAGAATGTATTTCATAGATTTTGAAATGAATGAATTTTGTGAGAAAAGTTGATGCCACACATTTTTGTAATCAGAAGAATTTGTGGAAAATTTTGAGTTGATTTCCCATTGAAGTTTTGGAGCAATTTGAAATTGATGCCAAATTTTTTTTTTAATAATAAAAATTTGGGGAGAAATTTTATTTCGTACGCTGGTGAACAAATTGAACTAATGAGATAAATCAATTGATGTGTTTGAATTAAATAAGTAATTTTATCGGGTTAATATATTTCATCGGTTAAAAAATAAGTAGAAATTCCGGGAAATCCATAAATTAATTTTTAAAACTCAGAACGAGAGGAGAAATACATTTAATGGTTTCTTATTAAATAAATAAAAGTAACTTGTTTTGAACAAAAAAAGCTGTAAGCCGATGTCTTCATTTCTGTGTTCAATTTGTAAAGATTTCGGAATTTTGCGATTTTTCAGGAATTGTTTAGCGTCACTCAATAACATATCAATACTACATAGATTCGGTCGAGTCCTGCATGAACAAAACATGAAATTGTGTTCAAAGTGTGTTCATGTTCAACGTGTTTGGTTTAAAATAATGCTTTCATAACAATGTATTTGTGTACATGTTGAGCATGTTTGGTTTAACATTATTGCACTCAAAACTATGTAGTGGTGAACATATTGAGCATGTTTGGGTTAACATTAATGCTCTCATTAACTATGTAGTTGTGTTGACCATGTTGAACATGTTTGGTTTAACATTATTGCACTCACAATTGTGTAGTTGTTTACATGTTGAGCATGTTTGATTTAACATAAATGCTCTCACAACCATAACCATCATCTAGGCAATATTATAAACAATATTTCGGGACATAAACATCTAAAAGATGTTAGAGAAGCTGTTAGTTTGCTTTCATGCCTACCTTCAGGTATCAGCAACTAGTGAGTGGATTACAAAAGACGTTATAAATTCAAAAAAATTAGTAAATATTGTGAAACTAGTGGTGAAACTAGTAGTGAAAAATTGTATTCGCTGATTCTCTAGCAAGAAATCCTTATGGAATTTTTCATATTTTCTATAAATCTTTTCAGAATAACATGCCAAAATGCAGTCAGAAAAGTGTTTTTTTTTGCATGTCAGCCATGACTTGTGGATAATTTCCTGCTTAACGATCCACATTTATTTTTTTAGACTACGAAATTTTCATCAATTGTACCACTTGTGTGTTAAAATGTATTGAAATAATGAATGCATTTCTAATGAGGGTGTAAAAATGCATTTTTTTATCTGAAACTAACTTTGTTTTCGGAAACAAAATTTTTTTTCAGGAGAAATTTCCAAATCGGAATCGGATATCCTTACCGTTACCGGATATCCTTACCGTTACCGGATATCCTTACCGTTACCGGATATCCTTACTGTTACCGGATATCCTTACCGTTATCGGATATCCTTACCGTTACCGGATATCCTTACCGTTACCGGATATCCTTACCGTAACCGGATATCCTTACCGTTACCGGATATCCTTACCGTTACCGGATATCCTTACCGTTACCGGATATCCTTACCGTTACCGGATATCCTAATCGGAAACGGATATCCTAATCGCTCAAGGGACATTTGTCCGTGTATAAGATTAATGACTAGCGACTTAGAATCTGAGTGTATAATTATTTTAACGCGTCTTTTGTGTACGTTTAAGTTGTGTGTATGTGGGTTGCCAGAGTCGGTACGTACGTGCAGAGTGCGGTGTATGCAGCCGTACGTACGTTAAGGCTAGGTTGTAAATATGTACTAGGTTTCGAAGTGTAACTTGTCGTTAGGACTCTATATGATGAAGATAGCGTACCAGGAGGGCATATACAGGATACGGAACATGAGGAGAGCGTACCAGGAGGGAGTATACAGGATACGGAACATGAAAAAGAAATGTAGGATACAGATGTACCGAGAGTAAAAGTAGTAATGCAGCGAAAAGTGTGGAGAATATTGCAACAAGAGAGCACAAAACAGGGAATAAGCCTTGCAGAAAGAGTGCTAGAAGTGTGCAAAATAGGCGTCAAACAAAACATGCGTACGGAAGATACTGTAAAAGAAACACCCATAATAGGAATTAAGCTAGCAAAAAACGTAAAAGATAGAACAAATGTAATACTGTACAGCAGGTGGGCAAAAAAAAAAAAATTGAAAAGGTACCCAAAAACGTACTAGTAGTGCGTGAAATAGAACAAATGTAACGAGAATATTGTACTAGACAGCACCAATATTGTACTAGAATAAAATTGTACAATATTGCACCAGAATAAAATTGTACAATATTGCACCAATATTGTACTAGAATAAGATTGTACAATATTGCACCAACATTGAACTAGAATAAAATTGTACAATATTGCACCAATATTGTACTAGAATAAAATTGTACAATATTGCACCAATATTGTACCAGACGGCGTGCTCACGGCTAAAGACAAAAAAGTAGCAGTAAATGTCCCTTATAAGATGGTTTCGTTTTATTGTTAGCAGTTTGAACGTCACGTGCAGTCGTCTTGCTCTACGTTATCGCATTCTTCGTTTCACAATTCATGTGACAACAATCATTTTATCATCCATGCTATAATTATCCTTTCATCATTGATATTAAAAATATTATTTCATCATTCATATAATAATTACCATTTAATCATTCATATTATAATTTTCATTTTTTCAGTTATTGTATAATTATCATTTCCTCTTGTTCATCATTATGAGTGAAACTGCTTTTGAAAATTTCTTATTGGTTTCAAGGTAATTTATTTTGAGCTGAATTTTCGAAAGCCAAAATTTTCAGGTAAAAATGTATCATTCCATTTTTATAGCTCGCAAAGAATAAAAGTTCTCCAACGAGATATTATCTTATTAATTGATCGTTGGTCCCAAATAGATCAACTAAAGAAAATAATTCAGGCACAATAACCAGAACCAATTGATGACATTGAAGACATTTAAGGGGGATTACAAATTATGTCCAACATTAGTCAGTTTTTTCAACTTGAAAAGAAGTTCGAGAATAATGAAGAATTTTCGTAAATGTCGTCAATGAATTCACAATCATCTGGTTCTCTTATCATCACCAGTTTTTCACAAATGTTTGTTCATTGTGACAGGTGTTTTCATCATCCAATGATAGCAGGGGCTAAGTATAGCATTCATCGCTAACTGCTGTTGATGTTAGACCCACATCAAATTTAATTTCGTACCCAAATCATATTTAGTTTCAGACCCACATCAAATTTAGTTTCAGACCTTCATCAAATTTAGTTTCGAACACACATCATATTTAGTTTCCGACCCAAATCATATTTATTTTTGGACCCACATCATATTTAGATTCAGACACATATCTTATTTAATTTCGGACCCACATCATATTTAGTTTCAGACCCCCATCATATTTAGTATTGGACCCACATCATATTTAGATTCAGACCCATATCTTATTTAATTTCGGACCCACATCATATTTAGTATTGGACCCACATCATATTTGGTATCGGACCCACATCTTTTTTTTAGCTTCCAACTTACTTTAGTTAAAATGCAAGTATCTAGTTAAATGAATTCGTAACTTTCAATTCATGGTTTTGTGCTGATGTTAAACCATTCCTTACTCTAAAGCCATGTCTTTCATTGTTCGATGGTCGACCGTATTTTTTTTTAATTTCCAGTTTCAAAATCGTCAGCTAACGTAAGGCAAGGTTGAAAAAGTAAATGTTTTAATTTCACAATTTGTCATATTTGCATTTTTATAGATTAGAGTTATATTTTTTTGTACGACAAATATAATGCTATTTGTGAAATTTTAATTTTAACAATGGTAAAGTTGAGTGTTTTGATCACCGTACGTTCAGCCTCCTAACTCTAGTTTCGAGTTTGTAAGTATTTGTACAATGCCTTGTTTCTTAAATTTATATGCTTTTCCCGCCTTCTTTCAACGTGGGAATTTTTTCATAAATTACTTTTCTTTTCCTACCTTCAAATGTCTGAATTTATCCTTAAATTTATTTTCTTCTCCCACCTTCTTCTAATATTTGAATTTATTCCATAAATTTATGGTTTTTCTCCCACCTTCTTCTAATATTTGAATTTATTCCATAAATTTATTTTCTTCTCTCACCTTCTTCCGAGATTTGAATTCATTCCATAAATTTGTTTTCTTCTCTCACCTTCCTCCAATTTATGAATTTATTCCATAAATATATTTTCTTCTCTCACTTTCTTTCAATATTTGAATTGATTCCTACAATTTATATTCTTCTCTCACCTTTTCCCAATATATAAATTTATTTTCTAACTTTCTTTCTTAATCTTCGTGTATTGTCTTTACTGTCCGCTACTCCCCTGCTCTCGCCCGATGTTGCACCATGCACTACTCTGTCCGGTGATGTACTATGCATTACTATGTCCGATGATGATGTACTCATCTGTAACATTATTTCAAATAGACAGCGTTCCCAAATTCAAAGTAAACGAGTGCTAGGTCTAGATGAGGGATGTGACATCATCTAGGTGATGATGGATTATCTAGGTGGATGTTGTAGCACTGTTTACGTGAAATAATGGAAGAAGTAAAAATGCTTAGCAGGGAGAGTAACAATATCTAGGCAGAGAAGGGAACGCAATATAGATAAAATAACATCTAGGTTGAAAAATTTGAAATATCTAAGTAGAGAAGGTTATGTTATATAAGTATAACAACATCTAGGTAGAAAATCATAAATAAATATGCAGAGAAAATAACGCTACATAAATATAACAAACTCAAATTGGAAACAGTAGGAACGTCTAGGATGGATAAAAAACATCTAGGTGGGAAAGTAGAAATGTCTAGGGAGAGAAATTAATGTTATCAAGTCGAAACAAAGCGGGAAGGTAAATCTCGTATCGCCTTTTGTCTCGTGTTCTCAGTTTGTTTGTTTGTTTGTTACAATAAATGAAATGAAGTGACATGTTCGTATCATTAACACATTGTAATTAGCACTCCTCGTGCATCGGGCGTCCGCCAGCGACGAAAAATATTGGGTTCCACGAAATAGGGTAATGTTAGCCAGGGGTATCTTCTCATTGGGAAAAATAATTTCGAACCTGGTGTTTTTTCCAGCTCGGTGTCTTTCCCATTGGGAAAAGAAATTGCAAGCCCGGTGTTTCTTCCCTTTGGGAAGAAAAAGTACAACTCCGGCATTCTGTCTTGCTGGAAAAAGTAAGTGAGAGCGCGGTGTTTCTTCCCTTTGAAGAAGTACAACGAAAAAAGAAGAAGTACTACGGGAGGGGAAAGGAGGGGACGGGAGGGGACGGGAG
>JACJUY010013347.1:0-19971 GCA_014220935.1 Platorchestia sp. MABIK | reverse complement strand
GTTCTCACTTCAACTGGCGGCGGGATCCACTGCCGCAATTTCTCGAGTCATGAACGCCAGTGTATCAGGGTCTTTATCAGCGTGATCCGGACAAAAATCATCATCAATGTGAACATTAGCGAACATGATTCTTCAATTACATTTGTCTTTTGTATTCGAAGCCATTTCATTTCAGTCTGTGTTCATAAATAATGGTTTTCTCGTCATTCGAAGTTTGAGTACATTTTTTGAGACCCTGTATATTGGTCTTATTTCATTCAACTTACTCGAAGTGTGGGATTAGCGTGTCTGTGGTACACTTTTCATACCACTCAAATTTTCAGTTTAGAAGTCTTTCTTAATCGAAACCAAATATAATATGCCATAGAAACACCCATTACACAAATACTCTCATCGAGAACTTTCATCTTTTTGATTCAGAAGGTTAAATGGTTAAAATGATAGCAAATTACAAGTTTATTTTCCTTCATATATACAGGACGGTTTTTTAAGCTCCTAATATTTTTTAATTGCAATTAACGAGTTTTTTGTCTGTTAAGAGATGGAATTACTCATTTGATGAGTGCATCTCGCAAATCGGGTCACAACCTCTAATGTGATGTTTATAAGTCTAACATATATTCGTTTACGTTTTTCACTTTCAAGCAACACAAGTTTTTTATATATCAGGTCACTCAAAATCTTATACCATGAAAAAAATTTCTTCTGACATCGAAATCTGGAGTGATTTCACAACTCTTCATTTTTTGTCATAGAGTGGTTGGGTAAATCGCAAATTTTATACTCCTGAATTTTTTTTTTTCAGTTCAAAAATGTGGCGAGACGATCCAAGTTGCTGCTACAGACTTCGAGACCTCCATGTTAGTTTTGTCCCACCCGGGATATGGATGCAAGTACTATCCTACTGACCTTCCAGATGAATGCACTGTTATTTTCGAAGTCGGAGGTAAATCTAAGGCTTACTTTGGTTTCTATTTCTCCGAGCCTATCTCAGATCACGCAGGACTCATCATGACCGTCACTGGGACAAATGCATTCCGCCGGGACACTAGAAACGTGTACAACCCAACCTCTGGGTTTCTTGCCTTGGTAAGTTTAGACTTATTCATATTGAATTTTTGATTGGCTAATTTATCATAAGAATGTCCATCTTTACATAACCTCCAATAGTGGACCATGGTAGCCTAAATAAAAATTTATAGGGAATAGTCATGCTCTACCCTCACACTGTACTCGCATGTACAACTACTCGATATTAGTTAATAGTTCTAGATGCACGTATGAACACTACCTTTTAACTTAGTCTCTTTTGTAATCGCTTCTATCGTTTAGGCGGCGAAAAACATGCATGCAGGCGGCGAAAAAGTTAGACTGGGCAATGGTGGGCAACGAAAAGTTTTCACTTGAATTACAATTTTAGAAATAGAATATCCTCCTTTCGAAGGAGGCCGGTGCTTCCTGATTGGAATGCCAGCTTTAGAAATTAGAGGATGATATTAATCCTTAAAATTTGGCGACAGGAATATGATACAATCATTTGAATAGATCTTTTGCTGCTTTCTTCTTTGTGGATACCTAAATTTCAGTAATCACCTTGAATTTTGTTGTGGTTAATTATTATTTTCCGTCTATTACCAAGCTGATTTTACTCGCAACGATATCATTGTATATTTAATATAATCCCAATTCAATTTAATTCTGACTAGTTGTTCAAAAAAAAGAAGAAAAACACATTACTTGTATACAATTTTTTGTAACTCAGTCGGTTACGGCATTTTTCTAAAAATGACGTACAGAATATTTTACACTTGGTCAACAAAATTACTCACAAGGTGAAGGAAGCGCCACGCAATCTAAACGCCATGTATAAACGCCGATGGCTATGACTCTATTAAAAATAAACTCAGAGTAACAAAAAATGGCAGACTAAGAATTACAGGCTAGGGGTAGGTTTCCAAGCTGTCAACAATGTTCAGAAAACCTTAATGAGGTCGGGCATAATTTTAAAATACCGCGTTCTGCATTGAGCGTATGTAAAATATTGGCTATTGATGGTGTTAGTGGGTTCTACATAGAGATTATCGTTTGTTTATTTGTTCGTTAGTAAATAATGAATACGACTAGGATATTTATTTCGGATATTGACTGCTCCAATTATTCTTTTTAAATTGTTGCATTGAAACAGAAAACAATCGGACATGATATAAAATTTTCTCACCCAATGTATTGATTGTTTTCTCTACAGGCACATGAGTGTTTGAAAAAATTGAATGAAAGTTAGTTAAGGAACATCGTTCAATTATTTTGAGTTTCTCAATGTCGATTGATAATTTACGAGTGTTTTCATTGAGCATTGGTTGCTACTAAACTGACCAGTAGAAGGAATTATAAGCATTGAGGCTTTGTACGTTGCAGTATTATACACAGTTTGGGTCTCAAGATCCTAAGGTAGATACCTTTACAAATTTTTGCTCATAATTAATTTTGTTTATAGAGTCTAAATTCTTAAATTTTTTAGAAAGTTATTCATCCTGCCTGTAATACAAATGCTTAAAATTAATGTATATTTTTGAAAACTATTACAGGATTGTTTTTTTTTTTTTAATTTTTCATTGGAACATCCCTCCCCCTCATCATTATTTGTTGAACAAACGATTTTTTTTCGTTTGCAAGTATGTATTTTGAAAGTAGGTAGATCATTCCGAGTAAAAATTTGTGTGAAAACAATTTTGATTTTTCTTTGTGGTAAGCCTTATCGGTTGTGTTCTTAACCCTGCTGTGAACCTCTCAAAAGTTTCACAAAGAAAACACAGAAATGAACTAAGTACCGTTAGTGAGGCCCGGTGAAATCTCCCCGTTGTGAGTCTACGCCACATATCCCCACTCCACCCAGGTGTCCGGAAATGGGTACCGTTTTTACCGGGAGTAACCGTCATTGCGTCTTGGTGTTAGTGATAAGGCATTTGAAAAAACAATGTACAGGATGATATGTATAAGGCTTGATTAAAATAAGCCATGAAGCATCTTCCACGGTTAGAAGCCATGAAGACGTATCAATTAAAAAATGTATATTTATATCTAACGCTAGAAGTGTTTCCGGCCTATAACTGATGTATCAAATTTATCGGCATTTCTATCTAACTTTAGTTTCGCATGCCAAGTCCGCTCCAAATGTTTCAGTCATAATATAATATAGTTCTTCTCTCGTTGGCTAAAATTAAAGTGATGTGAAAAATCCAGAGTTTTGATAACACAAAATAATGCTCAGAAATGGGAATGAATTTGTGAAATGTGTCGGGAGGAAAACTTTGTACATTTGAATATCACATACAAGTATTGATTGTGACACGTGGAGTTATCAAGCTGTTCAATTATACATACGTGTGACTAGAGAGTGAACTAATGCATTATACGAGCTTCTTAATTGCATAATTAGGAGTAAATGGTGTAAAAAAATGTCGAGTCGCTGATGTTAGCTACTAAAACAAATGTGCTTGAAGTAAAAGTTTATATTCAGCACATAAAATTAGTAACGCACTTGGTGAAATGATACAAAAAGGACCAAAAATGTTCTAAAAATTAATCCTGTTAATGGTAATTATAATGTCAAATATTTTGTAGGGTGCTTGAGTTATTAAAGCTTTCATTTTCAGTTCAAGTTATAGTCAGAGTGTCAGATGAACAGTGCAGGGAAGTCAATTTAACTAAATTAAATGAAGATCAAGAACTTAAAGGGTTGGAAGATCGGAGCGGTCATCATAGCATCGCGAAATCTATTATTACTGCATAACTTCTGAAAGAAATACATTCTTCACGACCACAGCATGAAATATTTACGAAGCTTTATATCAAGGAAGTTTTCTTATTTTGCACATCATTCCTCCTTGCTTCCGCGTAACGCGTGAATGGTTTCAATGATAGTAAAATGAATAATTTTCATCATTTCTAAGTCATCATTTCTAAGCACTTTACTGGTTCCATTCTTAAAACAAGCATCAAAGTATGTGATTTTCTCTTTTTCAGCCTACTATTATCCCTGTAGGGTATGACACGCTCAACTTTTCTCTGCAACGGCAACCGTCAAAACGAGCAATCGGTTTCTTCATCGATTTCTACTGAGACGAAACAGACAGAAATGAGAACATCTGGGAAACTTGCAACTCGTCCACGTCATACCACAGTCTCCCTAGCGATAATAATAATGAGGATTGCTGTCATTGCATTTACAATGGTTTTGATCGTAGCTTTTCAAGACCCAGTTGTCGCCTAGAAACGGGCTTTGCTGCGTTGAAAATTACTTACTCCTGGACAGATAATCATTGATTTCACCAAAATACCTTGTCAGCATGAAAAATAAAATTGGGATTTCCCAGGTTGAAATTTTTAAGTAGAAAAATATGGTTATTGACTCAACAGAAAGAACAGTAGGTAAGAATTGATTGATGAGTAGGAGATAACAGATAAACGAAAAAAGCGTGGGTTAGTGCTATAGGTAAAATGGAAGTAGAATGGTGACACAACTAAAACTTCGCTATCAGATATTCAGACAAAACTGTTTGGTGTAAGAGATAGTGGCGAGCTGACGAGACTTTTGACGGATACCTGCGTGAATGGATGTGGAGTAACAAATGTTGCCGTTTTTATGGTCTGTAGCCGTGTTGGTGCGCTGCTGATCCCAATCAGACATCACCAAAGTTGGAAATATTTTTCAGTGTTCTCTAATTTGTAATGTGTGCCTGAGAGTCAGAAGTTTTCATTGTAATTTTGTCTGCGTCTGAAAGACTTTAGTAGATCTTGAATTTGATTAAATGTCAAGTAAGACTGTTTCACATCACATGGAGGAAGAGTAGACAATAAGAAGAGACCTTTGTCAGAGTGCATCGCTCCCATCGCTTATGTTTTACAGTATTCTAAAGGGCAGATTTCATGCATTTCTATTTCAATTGAGGGACAAGTTTATTTGTGTAAATTTTTACTCTAGCGTGAAGTTCATCATGACAGGCTGCAGTGCACAACCTGGTGGAAGTTTTTGTCCAAGAAAATGGAAATAACATTTGGCGAGAAATCATGTCATCATTCATGTGTGGTAACCGCTTTAAATTAAATGTTACTAGCGTATTTTGCTGCAATGATATCGGAATAAATGAAAGTTTAATAGATTAGGTAGAAGAAGCCTCCATTAATCAATTGTGTTCTTGCAGAAGTTAAGTTGTGACTATCAGCTTCAGTATCAGGGATTTTGTCGGCATTTTCGTGTGAATTTTATGTAATACTAATGATCTCCAGTAGTTGATGCTGCCTTTGTAGTTATGCTAGCCTTGAGGCAGAAAAACCTGAGCAATGGGCAAAACTAGCGAGGTCATTTGAGTTTTTTAGTAAGCACGATGACATAAAAACTTAATGTGAGAGCCTTTTAATGTTTTCTAAGAATATTTCGACTTTCACTAAACATGCACGAGTGCAGATGCGTGTCTATACGTGTGAATCTTACATTATGTTAGTATTGTAGTTTGTGAAGCTTATTACATATTACGACACCGCGTTAGATTATTTAAATCTGTTTTCATCGGCCGTATAATTTATGAGAAATTGGATTTCCCCAGCATTAACCCCGTTTTCTGCCAATAAAAAACACTCAATGATATCTTGTATGATTTGATGCTAGAAATACGAGCGTATTTTCGGCGCTGTCTTCAACACAACTGCGAGGCAGCAATTACAGGTTGCTGGAAGCTCAGAATACTTTTCACTTTCTTTTATGTTTTCTTGGAATGAAATGGTGTCAACCGATCGCTTCTTGAAAATTAATTGTTTCCAAAATTCAAAGAAATCTTTCTTCTGCCTTCACTCTTAGTTACGCTGTTTTCTTTCAGTTACTCTTAATTGCACTCATTTTCTGTTACGCTTCAATTCTTATGTTATAATGCTATCTTTATCATTCTCTGTTGATTGCTGTCGAGGTCTGGTGTTCTACGTTTTGTAAGAAGGTCCTCCCTTATCCTGTTTTGCTCTTTCTACTACGTTTTCCATTTGCCTCACTTTTTATTCACACGTAGTTCCTAATTAAATGGTATTTTACCACGTTCTTTGCTTCATGTCGTGTTTTCTGATGTTTTGAAAAGACTGGATCGAAAAAGGGTTTAGGTGGTCAAATTATCGTACAAACCGAAGCGCCGCTCAGTCGATGCAAGGATGATCTGTCAACTCGAGGTGCCGCCGTGGCTTGTTCCTCAGTCCTGTTCCGACTATGTTAATTTGTATTTAATTAGAACCATTCTCGATCAGCGAAAATAGAATTTATTATGAAGCGAAATTTTTAATAGAATTTTAAACAGAAATAAAAAGGTTCAAAGTTTGAACTATTGACAGATTTCAACCAATTTGTAGACAATGCTCACCATTCTGTACACGTAGATCAAGTTTGGGAAGCTAAGAAATAAATGATGCTTTTTGCTAGTTACCATGAAAAGGTGATCAAATTGTTGTATTACCCCCAGTTTAGCAGGGTCAAGCTAGCGACAGACCAGTGAAAAACATTTAAAAACTGCTTGTTTTTACTTCAAATTTCAGCGTGAATTCGCGCAAGAATTTTTTTGACTGAAATAACTATTGTGCTTTGAAGTAAGGTATTTTAAGATTTGTTTTGCTCTGTTTGTTTAGTTGTATTGATAAACCTTAATAAAAATAGTCAGAGTATTGGTTGACGTCACCATTCAAAATTGCGTTGTAGCATTCAAATGATAAGTTTTTATGAGCACTGTAACCTCGTATTTAAGCGTAAATTACAAAGCGGTATTCTGAAACTGTAACGTGAACATGACACTCGCAAGTGCAACAGCTCGCAGCCTGACACCGGGGACACGCGGGAGCGTTACCAAGTGTCCGGTGCACGACCCAAGGAGAGCGAGAGACTCGGCCCCAACGTCTAACTTGTGGGCAGACGAGCGTGTGTCAGCACCTAAACTGTGCACTTGGTGAAGCTGTCACTTTTGTGGTGTTCCCTCACCGTAACTGAGAAACATGCACCTAATAAAACTGCTTGCACAGACGGAATTTCATTCATTCCTCGTTTGATTTTGCCGAAGATTACTATTAGTCAGACTGTGTGACTGCGCTGAAAAATATCAATAACGAGAGCAAAACATTTTTAGGATGTTTTGGTAACAGGGTCTCTGTCATCAGGAGCTACCCAATCAAGAAGCAATAGTGGTTTGTTCCATGTATTTGGAACTTAGTAGATTTAAGTTCCCGAGGTTTGTCTGAACAGGTTCTCTCAGAGAAAGAATTTGGAATGGCGCCCCAAATTTCTTGAAGGCGTCCGAAAAAATTTTAGCCTTCGCAGCTTTCACTGACAAACAATATGGTATGTTGAGAGTGGGCAATAAAAGTACTTGGAGCAAAGAAAGAAAGAAAGATATATTATTCAGAACCAACATTTCGTTTAGTTGAATCAACTTCCGATTGAATAACATTGCTCTACAGAATGACTACATTTCATCGACAAGTTGTTGCTCACCGAAGCCAGAGTCAGAATATCGGCATTTTTGCTAGACCAAGCAGATACAGCGTTATTGCGGTTCGTTCAAGAGGAACGATTTTCTCAAGTAATCCCTTCTGTGCTGTGCTCGTCATAGCCGTGGGGTTCAAGGCCCACCCTTCCGTGAGATCGTCGAGGGTTCGAATCCCTGCGATGGGTGGCGACTTTCTCTTTTGAGTATAGCGGAAAAATTCAAAGCACAATGCCTTACTCTACTCAGGTGTCTGAAAAGGGGACCGGTCTTGACCTGGGGAAACTGTCATGGCGTCCTGGTGTTATTATAAGACCAAGGTGACCAATGAACAAGGTGATTTGTCTCAGGCTTAAATTGGAAATTAAGCATCCATAGATGCCGATGTTTGTTTGTTTATCAAGTAGGATCAATTATTGTTAGAACGTCATACTTGTCTTTGGTAGCTGTGGATAAGAACGAGTTACTACGGGTGTAGAGCGACTTCGTAACAGCGCCGTAGCCATCGAAGCGATGCTCGTGGAACACTGTCAGGTGGCCATTCAGCAAGATTTTCACTAGCTTGAAAATACCATTCACGAGGAGAGCACGGAGACTTGAATTATTCGCTAAAACCCTAGGGGATAATTAGTGGAACGTCAAAAGAACATCCCTTGCTGAACGAAAAGAAACAGAGTGTATCTTTGCAGAGTTCTAAGGAAGGACAGGACGATCTGGTATATGTTGGATTTGCCAGCTGAAAGACCGAGTGGCGATAATCTTCCACTTCACGTAATCTTTAAGAATATATTATTGCAAAGTTCAAAAAATTTCTGTCTAGTTAATTCATCAATTTATGTCTTAAAACAATGCCAGAGTGAATGTTACTTACCTACAGCTATGAATCTCAGGGAAAAAATGCAAAAAAACTCTGAATACTCTAAGAACGATTAACACTGAACTAGACCTGACGTAAATTTTAAAAATCAATCCGAAAATACCTAAACATCCTTGAAAGAACGCGTTCAGACTTCGAAACACGTACATTAAGAATGACAAACTGTAAATGAACTCATTGTAGTCCGACCAGAAGAAATGACCGTTTGCGGGCGGGGCATGAAACGTCATCCACGTCTCCAAATTGCTACTGCCCTTTTGACAGAGGATTCTAATTCTGCTTAAATCAGTGAAATTAATATGCGAAGCCAAGAAAGCAGTGCTGGCAAGAAGTGTGAAATGTTCTACTCAGGCCAGTCTCAAACGATAGGCCTGTCTGAAGTGCCCGTGTTTCCTCAGTCTTCCCTCACCGAGCTCGTATTCCCCAGCCGTATCTCCGTTCGTACCTCCGTTCCCTACCGACACCAATATTTTAAAGTGAGCTACGTATTTCAGTGAGAATAACGGGTGAACAGGAAGCTGAAAAACATTCACAATCACCTGGGAAAATAGAATGAAAATTGCAATTTATCTCGAATTGTAATTCAAATATGTTCTCACTGAAAGCGCTAGTAATTCAACAAACGATATGTTTCTCCTGATCTTACAAAATTTCTGCAGCGAAAGGAAGCCCATCCGAACGAAGGAAAAGACTGAAGATGTAACTGTACACTGCGATACGCTCCCCTATATAATCAATGAGATTATTAAATGCGCTGTTCCTCAATATTTCATATCACAATTTGCACCTTATCGCATTCTGTTGAATAATTAAAGCTTCCTTCAAACAGGAAGAAACCCTCGGTGAACTAAAAATAATTACGACTCGTGTCGGAGACTGTCATTGTTGTTATTGAGTTATTGCAAATGCAATAACTCAACTAAAGATCTGCCTATGGAGATAAATGAAATCGAAACATTGCACATAAATGCTCGCAGTCTCAATGGTAAAATGGATGACTTAAGAGTAATGGTGACCACTAGCGATATCGATATTTTATGCGTATATGAAACATGGTTGGATTCACTAGTCTAAAGTTCACATTTCAACATACCGGCAACACATTGTACCGTTATGTCGGAGTCAAGAGTAAGAAAGGTAGCGGTTCATGAATTTTCATCAAAGATGTCTACTCAACATCCTTATTTCCGATGAAAGAAAAACGCGAAAGCAGAGAAATGTTTCGGCCCAATGTTCAAGTAAACAAACCCAAGTCTTTCATTATCGGCAGTCTTTACAGACATCCTTCAGTATCTCTACGTCCAACATTAGATTTCATTGAAAATAAGCTTAAATTAATCTCTGTAGCCAAATTGTTTTTCTATGTTTTCAGAGATTTTAACGTAAATCTGACAAATAACAAACAATCAGCTGAACAGGATGCTGCACAGACTTAATCTTTCACAATTGGTTCAAGAACCAATGGGCACTACTAACACTTCCAAAACTCTTCTTGGCCTAGCAATTACAAACAATCTCCAAGCAGTACTCAGCACAGAGATCTTACCGTTGCAAAAGAGGAACAGAAACTTTGTTGCATTACATATCCCATGAAAAACCACTACTCCGCTGAAATGTTACAAAAAAGCTATTCGACAGATGGAGCGAAATTCAAGGCATGGAAAACATGGATGATGTCAATCTACAAGTTTTGGTTTTCAATGAAAATTTTGTATCAGCCCTTAATGAATGCGCATCTATCACTGCGAAGAAAGTTAAGCCAAGAATTTCTTAAAAGATAACAGACGAGATAAAAGAGTTCAGCAAAGCTAAAAGAAATTTACAGCGTGCGTACAAACTGATCAAATCAGACGTACGCTTAGAAAGCAACATAAAGATCATGAGAAGCTCCTGCCAAGAAAAGTTGAGGAAGCAAAACGAGACTACTTCCACAAAAAACTGTTGGCAGCAAAGCAAAACCCAAAGAAGAACTTGGGAAATCATTAGAGAAGATGCTCAGTATCAAAAATCAGACTACAAAAGCACTTTTGAGAACCCCTCAAAAACGGCGAATGCATGATTTTAACACTTTCTTGTCAAAAATTTTCAATGAAGTGTCTAGTACAGTTTCAGACACATCTACAGGTGCAAATCTGAGCGATATTTCATCCCCAAATACTAGAAACATATGGAGACCAAAGACAGTTAGCGAAATAGAGATACGAAAATTCTTGCACTCACTAAAAAATACTAAAGTGACTGGACATGATGGCATCAGCCTTCAATATCAAAAAGACAGCTTCTCTGTCACAGCCCCCTGATTTGTTTGATAATAAACACATTGATGGCCACAAACAAGTTTCCCTTTCAATGTAAACTATCCATTATCAAGCCATTACATAAATCTGGCGATATCGATATAACGTCAAACTTCAGACCAACCAGTCTCCTGCCTGTTATGTCCAAAATATTAGAAAAAGTAATAACAAACCAGCTCTCGTCTTACATAGACGAGCCACAGCTACTTCACTGCAATCAATATGCTTACAGAAGAAGCACCAGTACTCAAGACGCCATGCTTAACATAACGGAAAAAATTTACAATGATATGGACCAAAAACAATTAACTCTCATACTATTGCTTGATCTCTCCAAAGCTTTCGACAGTGTTGAGCATAAAAAACTTCTACAAAAAACTTCTACTTCAACAAAACCTTCTACAAATTCTTGGTGTTTGGTTCGACAAAAATATGACTTTCAATTCACACGTAGAACAATGTGCAACAAAATTAACGGAACCTTAATGTTCTTTCATCGCATTAAGAACACACTTGACGAAAAATCAAGGTATTAGTGATTCAGTCTTTAGTTTTTATCGCGTCTGAACTACGGCAGTCTAGTGTTAGGAGATTTACCTCAATATCGTCAAGAAGAGTTGCAAAAATGTATTTACTTCGCCGTCAAAGTGGTATGCAAAGGAAATTTCAAGAAATACGATCATGCCACCCCTCTTTTAAGAAAACTCGACTGGACCCCAATACCGAACAGATTCATGATCCAAAAAGCTCGACGAGTGTTCTCCTCTCTGTACCTCCCTCAGAGTAATGCAGATGTGGTAAAAAAATCCATCCTATATCCCAAACAATAATTCAAATCGGAGGAATGATGTCTTGGTCAGTTACCGTTCATCTGACTTGGGACTAAAAGCTCTCTCACTTTCTGGAGCTCTTTTGTGGAACAAGCTTCCTCAGCATATCAAAACTTCTTAATCTAAAAAATTCAAATTAAATGTGTCACGTCATTTTACATCTCTGTCATAAGGCCTGCAACACCTCAGTGTAAATTTCGCACTAACGTGAAATTTTGATTTTTCTAAAATTTCTGCTAGAAAATTTGTAATGATTTCACTTTTACGTTCGCTAAGTCATTCATTGGTCTTAATTATTTCTGTCGCCTACATTGAGCAGCACAACCGTTAGCTCAATGCAGCGGAATGAAGCTGTTTTTTAATTCTATTTTCATTATTAGTTGTATTTTCTCATTTTTTCACATTTTCATTTTTATTTTCTGTATTTATATTTAACCACCGTATGATAAACAAACTCTGAAATACATTTTGTGTGTGTACATCAATACACAGGTTTACAGATGTGAGGGTGTTCAATGTTTTTAACAAATTAATTTTGGCTAACGTTGCCTCACTATTTCGAAATCATTCACAAAGGTGTTTTAATCGATTTCGGCTGAGATGGGGGAGGGGGGAATTTAGCGGTTTTAATTTTTTGTTCATTTTCCTGTGCGTTCAGTGCACAATAGCACTGAACCTTCATATCAGAAATAACACTCAATTTCAATTATCTATATATTAATACGCTAACCTGTGCGTCACACCCTTCAACATCATTGCAGTATCCATGATACGGGTTGGCTCGCATCGGGTCGCGTTACATTAGAGGGAGAGAGATGTTTAAAAAATTGTTCCTTCATTTTTTTGTTATTTTTCATTTATTCAATGTTTATGATTTTTTTCTGCGTGTTTTTCTTTATTGTTTTATGTATTAAGTTTTTTGTTTTATTTTATGTTCATTTTTTGTAAGTTTCATATTTTTAATTGTTTCTTTCGGTTTCATTTCTTAATTTTTTTAATTTTTATTTTTTATTTTTATTTTTTCATTGATTCAATTTTCTTTTTTCCATTTTTTATATTTCTCAAATTTTTTGTTTCCCATTTTGTTTTTGAATTTTTTCCTTTTTGTATTTTATTTTTTATTCAATTTTCTTTGTGTTATTATTACTTTCTTGGATTATTTTTTGATATTTTTTATTACACATCAACCCTGTGCGTCACACCCTTCAACGTCATTGCGGTATCTATGATACGCGTTGACTCACGTCGGGTCTCATTACATCAGAGGGAGAGAGAGAGTGAGGGTGAGAAGGAAGGGAGAGAGAGAGGGAGAGGAGGAGATGAAAATTGTTCTATTTTTTTTAATTGAATTTTTGAATTTTGAAATTTGTTAGGATAGATAGGATAGGTTAGTATATGTTATGTTAGGATGGGTAAGGTAAGAATTTGTTTTGTTATGATGGGTGAGGTTAGAATGTTGTTAAAATTTATTAGGTAATGTTGACCGAATTTTTTCATGGCACCACCTAGCCTAATGATAATATTGGGGAAAGTTAGGTTATGATAGGTTAGGTTTAAGATAAGTTAGGTTAGGCTACAATTGGTTAGCATAGGTTAGAACAATATAGGTTAAAATATGTTAGGTTAAGATGGGTTAGGTTAAAATATTTTAGGTTAAGATAGGTTAGGTTAAAATATTTTAGGTTAAGATAGGTTAGGTTAAAATATGTTAGGTTAAAATTTGTTCACGGTTTTTTATGTTTGAAATATTATCAGGATAACTTTGGTTAGGAAACTATATGTTAGTATATATTTATGATTAAGTTAGGTTGGAGCACTCGTGCAAGTTTCAAAATAAAAATGATAGCAAAGACAGCTGATTTAAAAATCATTTTAATTAGTGAACGTTTCGGCTTTAAAACGTTTCGACGAATATGTTATGTTGGAATTTGTTGGGTAATGTTGACCGAATTTTTTTATGTGTCCACATGGCCTAACCATGACATTGGGGAAATTAGGTTAGGATAGGTTAGGTCAGGTTTGGATAGGGTAAGACATGTTTGGTTAGGATAGATTTGGTTAGCATTGTTCTAGATACGATAGGTTAGGATGTGTTATTTGGAAATTTGTTAAGGAATGTCGACCAAATTTTTTCACGGGTCCGCCTAGCTTATTGATGACACTGTCCGTGGAATTTCCACGGGTTTTGCTAGTTAAAATTATTACGCTGGAACATTATTTAACAAATTTTCCAAATATTTGCGACTCAGAAATGACATCCGGCCACAATAATATTCCATTTTATCCCATGTACCCATATCCGTATAATGCTGAAGAGAATACTGATAGGATGTGAGACCCGAGATTTATTTTTTCGTCGTTATCGTTCCTTGACTGTAACCTGAGTTTTCTTAAAATTTCTGTTGGGATTTTGAACACTAGTTAATTTTTACGTTTTTCGAAGTTTTTTCTTTTCAGTTATTTTTTCCAAATAATTTCTTACTATTACAGTGAGCTCCACAGTCATTCTCGATGCAGTAGGAGATACGTGGTTTTTTTAACTTTTTTATCTCTAATATATTTTTTCTTGTGTTCATTTTCAAAACGTATGTGTATTAATGTGTGTGCGTGTATGTGTGCTCGTCATATGTAGGCACGGACATGCATGGATGTATCTCTGCGTACGTATGTGGGTATATGTATATCTACATAAATATATATATCTCCATGTTTCTGTTTCTACTTTTTGTGTGAAAACAATCCGGGTAATTTATTTTATGGAACTTGGGAAATGATTCAAAAATAGATCTATCACTACCCCAGAGGGTGTTTCTGGGATAAGGAATAATGAAAAATACAATCAGGCAAATGAAATACAGCGCGATTTGAGCGCATGAATCATGGAAAAAGTTATCTTTCTGTCCGTATGTTGAACAAGCTATGAATTTTCATTTTGAGTATATGTTTGTTATGCGTTTCTGCCAAAATTTTTCAGATATCTGGTACGCATAAGTGATGTTCGGCTTAACTGTATCTCCATTAATTAATCCCATGTACCCATGTCCGTATGATGTAGCAGAGAATGCCGAGAGGATATGAAACCCGAGATTTTTTTGTTGTTGTTGATCCTCGACTGTACATAACTTGAGTTTTCTTAAAATTTCTGCTAGGAAATTAAAAACCATTTCATTTTTACGTTGTTCGAAGTCATTTTTCCTTCGACTTATTTTTTCTTCAGGTTTTCTTACGATAATACTGAGCTTGATTGTCATTTTAGATGTAGCATGAGCAAGATTGTTTTTATGTTTAGTGTCATTTTTCTTACATCCATTTTCAAAACGTATTTAGATGAATATGTGTGTGTAGGTGTGTGCGTGTATGTATGTGTGCACTTGCATATGTTCATATATATAAGCTCACATATGCATATGTAAGCTTCTATTTTCTATTTTTTGCGGAAAAACAAAACCTCGAGATACATTACATTTTACCTAAAGCTCTGCGATCAGTTAACACTGAACCATATTTTAAAAAAAATATATTCATTGCACTTGTTTAATGATTCAAAATAGATCTATCACTACCACAGAGGGCGCATCTGTGAATAGAAAAATGGTATATAAAACCAGACAAATGAAGTAATGCGCTCGTGAAAAAATTATCTCTCTGTGTGTATGCTGAACAAGACATGAATTTCATTTTGCGTGTAAGTTTGTTTACGCGTTTCTAGATGTGCGTGTTGTGTTGCGCGATGTTCTTTATAAATTACTTTGTGACTAACCTTTTCTTAATACTTGAGAGTCATTTACGTGCTGTTTCAATCTGCTTCGGTTTAGCGTTTTTTGTCTTTTTCTTACTTCGATTCAACTAATAAGTTTAGAATTCTGAAGAATTCTCTAGTAGTATTTGCATAATTTATAAGTTGTCAGCCATCTCATGGAATATAAAATATCCAAGAAATGGAAATTTTTGATTTAACTAGCCCTTGACAGGGTTAATCTATTAGCACGCCACGTATAATTTGTCATCAGTACGCTTCGTAAAGTTTGTTAGTACGCCTCGAATGGTCTATTTATTTGTACTCCTCGTATGGTTTATCTATTTGTATATCTCGGAAAGTTTATCTCTTAGTAAACTTGGAATGGTTTGTCCACTTATTCTAATAGTACACCTCGTATGGTTTGTCTGTTAGTATGCTTCATATGGTTTATCTATTTGTACACCTCAGGTAGTTTGTCTATTTGTACTCCTCGTATAGAACATTTGTCTTAGGACATCTTTTATTAAGAAATTTTTAAAAGCCAATACGTTGGCACGTAGCACATGTGGCAACGTTTCTGGAAATGAACCGTTTTTTCTTTCTTTTCTTGTACGAAAAAGTGATGTACGTTGTAAACAATTTCCTTGGCTTGGCTATATAAGTGACGTGATGCCGTCTTGTGTGCTTCTTTTGCTGCCATTCTGACAGGACGAGGTTTTCAACTGAACAGGTGTACAGCGTATCACGACCGGAGGGCATCTGGCGCCTGATGGCACCCACGTCACACGATTAAGATGCGGCAATAATGCATGAATTATCTCTATAAAAGCTTGGTCAAACGTAACAAGAGTGGGGACATTGTGAACGAAATATACATATATAGGTTAATGCATGTGAGAATATTTTAATAAATATATTTTGGTAACAGAAATTCTCCATTTCTGCCTAAATTATTTTTGTTGCCTATATTTTCGATGGGTAGGGGTTTGTGATTTGACAACCGTGCATTTCTGGGAACCGCCTCTAAACGGTCATTTCATTCTCGTCAGACTATGGCCTGCACGGAGAACTTAACGCGAAAATCGAAGCAGAGGTAAATGCATAAATGCCTACATGAGCTGATTCAAAGAAGTAAGAATGAAAATAGACATACCAAAATAATATGTTATGCACTGCCATAAATTCATTTATCGGTAACAATTAACCGTAAAGGTCATTAAGGATCATTTTGGGAAAGTTACATAACCAAACCAAGTGTGCGGATAACCATTTCATCGGTTGAACTTTTAAAAACAAAAAAATTTTAAAAAAAGCGTGGTAACGCAACAGCTAATCTTGAGACAGTAACCACGAGGAAAAGACGAATAGTTGAGTTCAGGGTTGAGCATAAACTTGAAAGACAAATAGAAATAATATTATAGATTTTAATGAATGAAATGCTCATTCACCCGCTTGAATAGGTTGTGTACCACCCAATTGAAAATCAAGGACGTGTCGCCGGTGAATTATGGACGAGACGGTTGATTAGGGACGAGACAGAAGCCAAGTAGGCCGGCTCAACCTTGTAACTCTCTTGCCGCGCTCTTAACAACTCACGGTCGAGCACGGACGGCGTATTCGAAGCTGGCCAGATATGATTCGAGGCTGCAAAATTTTCAGTTGATTATGGCCGTAATATTTAAGGCCGGCCATCGGTGGTTTCCAGTAATACAAACATCGTTGAATTATGGCCGTACAATGGACGGACATAAGCCATCAAACACGTGTTTTTACGTAGATGTGTACACATCAAGCTTGAAACTAAATGTCGCATGTTTTAAAATTGTCTTCATCAAAAATGTTCATATCAATAGAAATGAACACTTAACTGTGCTGTACAATAGAAGCATTGGTGCGTTTACTTGTGTGTTTATTAATGTGTTTGTGCCGCTCACGCGGCACATCACGGATAGGACTACATTCTACAATATTCGATAAAGTAGAAATTACACGTTTCTTTTTAAAACATGTGATTAAGGTACTGCATTAGGTATATTTTTTTATACAAAGGAAAATTTGAGAAGTGTTGACGCATGCATATTGGCCTCATAATACAGCTCTGAACCGATCGTTAAGCAACTGTTTAAATTTTCCTAGCTAACATTGAACAAGTCGCAAATTAGGAATCATATACAAGAATACGTATACAGGTTTTGTCGCTAACACTTAGAGAATCTTAGGAACATTTTGCCCCTAACCGCTGAAAGTTCATTGAACATGCAGTATTTGAGATAAGGGCTTCACTTAAATCCCGAATTTTTCCTTTGTGGTCTTTGACATGCGGCCGTGCAACAATTCAATGCACGTATGTGAAGGATATCTACTGGTCACAAAGGACATCTAATTTGGAACGCAGGATATCTATTTTGTTGTAAAGGTTATCTAATTTATTACAAAGGCTATCTAATTCGCCGCAATGGATATCTAAATTGTCACCAATGAAATATCATTTGTCATCAAGGATCCATAATTCTTAATCAATTATATCTAATTTATCGTCAAGGCTATGATATTTGTTACCAAGAATTCCTAATTTGTCACATAAGTCATGAAGTGTATCAGAAACAAATTTGACTGTCTTCCGATGTATAAGTAGAATTTTCATGAATGAAATATTCAGTCAAACATCGAAAATTTGTCTTATTCTTAATGTAATTGGATCCATCATAAATGAATATTGGTTAACCTTTGTCTAAAATACTAGAAATGCTCATTTTATTTTGTTTCATACTTTATTTTCAAATTTTTTTTTTATCGAACAATTTTTTAAGCAAAGTTATGCTTTTGCATTGTAAACTGAGCGAACGTTTAATCCTGAAGTAAGTCACATTGTCTAGACCAACCGTTCAGAGAAACGTGTATAAAATAGGACTGCTTTTGAAAGGAAATATATTTAGGCTGTTTAAATATTTTAGGAGAAATGTTTTCCAAGAAAATAATACTACATTTTTTAAATTAGATTTTCTTTCAATACCTAACAAATTTTAAAATATATAATTTTTTCGTAAATATCTATCCTAACCTAAAAATAGGTTGCAAACAGTAGAATGTACACAAATATGATCTGGAATATGTACTGCAAAACTTGCCTATTATCATCAATGACATGCCAAGAATCATTCCTATCAAAGTACACTACACTAATGAGCAACTAAATTCCATTCTTGTCAATTGAAAGTTGCTTTGATCTAAATCGACCTGAAAATGGTACACTACCCAATTGAAAATTAAGGCCGTATCGCCGGTGGAACAGCGTTGGCAATACGGTTGTTTTTTGGTTGGAATACGCGCGGTTTAGAGGTTAAATGTCCCCGTTATCGGATACAAAATCGCCAGCGAATCACCCGTGACCCACCTTCCCTACCGGCCGTGTACCGCTTCAGAACCAGATTCGAATCGCGGCTGGCCGTCCATGGATTATAGGTTAAAAAATCGCTCCCGGTCGCACGTGCCTCGTCTCACGGGGTGTACAATATTGCACTGGAAGCTTTGGATCTTACAATACATTCACACTTAATGCATTGTGAATGTATTGACCCAATAAGCTCAGTTCAATATTGTAGATCCAATGAGATCGATGCACGTGCAACTGGGAGCTCAGGTACATAAAACAATACATTAGAAAGAACAAGGAATCCCACTCTTTCTTTAAGTTTTATTAAAAAAATTAAACATTCTATGCAATGAAATTTACACGAATATCTTACTTCCATTAATCACAGCCTTCCCACCAATGGCACACCAAAATAATTTAGGAATTAAACATGAAATCACAATCCGCTTAAAATGCTGCATGTAACAAACAAATATCAACTACATAAACATTAGGATGGGAATGAAATTTCCATATCACAAAGTTCCTTTCAACGTTCGTTTACATTATAGATTAGATTATTGGGTAATTTAAGCCTCCCTGTCCGCAACAAATACGATCTAAAGAGAGGAAAAGGAAGGCACCATTTAGAATGGAGGCAACATGTGGACTACGTTTTGGGACATATGTGTACCACTAAGTAAATTGCTCATTTGCATAACGGCGTAAATTAATAGCATTTCCATGATTTCATCAACTTTTTTAAAATTGATTTTTGCACACCTGGTAAAAATTATTGTACACTTATATTTCTCACATTTTTATAAAGTACATGAATGAATTTGAGCAGTACAGTTTGTTTCTAAATTCTGCTACTCACAACCTAACCGAACCAACCGTAGCAATAGCACAAACGTTTTAATCAATCAACGTTTCAAGGGAACGTAGAATCTGTGCAGAAATGGTATAAAAATAGTAAGTTGAGAAAAAAGTTCATAAAACAAGATCAAAGTTGAAGAAGAAAGTAGATGTTAAAAACAGGATAGCAGTGAACCGAAAATAGGTGGTCCTTAACATCACAAAAACATTTTATATCAACAAAAAGAAGGCCTACCTAACTCTAAGCTCGGGCCCTCACGTTTTCCTCCCTAGGAGCGCCAGTTCCCATAGATACAATAGTTGTGTCCCTCTGAGGCGCGTCTGCATTATACCGGGTGTCCCACAAAAAAGTCCCCGAGTGTTTAATTGATTACATCTCCGCTTTAAATTAACATATTTGAAATGTCTTTTTTTCATGTTAAAAATTTTGTTTCCGTTTCATATAATCAAATTTTTTGAAAATCGTTTAATAACCACTTTAGAGTGATT
>JACJUY010013345.1:0-17520 GCA_014220935.1 Platorchestia sp. MABIK | reverse complement strand
TGTACTAGCCTTAAGAATCATTCTACCTCTGTATCACCTGTGGTAAATAAATTGTTTAAATTGTTAAAAATTGTTTAAATAACCTACTTATCAGAGCCATTTGAATAATACAAAATCCGCTGCTAAAAATGCTTCACCTGACCAAAAAAACAATTGTGCGTTGCAGCCCGCATATTTATACCATAAAAGCTTATTAAAATTTGCTTCCCACAGCCTTTGCAAAGAATCCTCGGCCCAAGCAAACACATAAAGCGCGCAGGAACCTTGGCAAGGAATATAAATTCTCACGCTTTAAATTTAATATGCGCTTATAAATACCATGCCAGGTACTTCAAGCTTTATTTCTCTTATTTCGAAAGTTTCAAAAAGCTTTCCTGCAACAGGGCAACGACGTCTCACGTTTAATGAGTTTGTTAAGCAAGACTGGCGGAAAAACAGAAACTTTTCAGAGTAATAACGTTGTCAGCAAAACTCATTAGCTACTCTTCTCCCACTGAATTTCAAGTAGATCTTGGAAGATAAATTTTAGGATATAAGGTCAGCAACTACCTACCGTGAACTTGGTCATATGATTAAGGTTCAGCCGTAAAAATAAACGAATCCCCCTGTAGATTGACCAGTAGAACATATGTTAATGAGAGATGGTGTCATTGAGGCAGTTGTCAATGAAATGCTGCAAATTTACGTTCATCCTTGAGGTACTAGATCGAAATGCCAGAGTTTTGTTCGTCATTCAATGGCTTGCCTTAAACAAGTTTCATTGGCGTCTCTATTAATCAACTTAGTAAGAAAGACTCTGTCCGATTGGGGCACTGCTCCATCTCAAGTTTCGTGGAAAAGTATATGTGGAAAAATTATCGGTGAAGCTCAAATTTTGTGTTTCAATAGTCACAAAAAAAATCTCCAACACATTTCAACAAGATTGCACTTCGTCACGAACAAAAGCCACCACTCATATGCGTCATTTTCTTCCTATCGTCAAGTACAGAAGGATCAAAATTGAAATATTCGTAGGCAGTCAAAAATCCCCTACTGCACCTCATGCAGTTACTACGAAATAATTGAACGAATAATAAAACGATTATTTTATCGGCTGAGAACACCACGAAACCAACATTCCTTAGCAGAAAACGCATCAAATATGCATTGTATATCCCTTAGGTCCATGCGTAGGTATACCAAGAAGAACATCGCGGGTTCGATCTCTTGTGTATTTTGTTGATTCGAGCCGATAAGTGTCGAGAAAATGATGAGCTTGGATCGCCATCATCACAAAGTAATGGCGCGAAAACGAAAAGGCAGCAAGGCGCTATGAGTGGTTTGCATGCATGAAGACATGGGGCAGAGAGACATAATAACCTTCTCCGACATTGGGGTGAAGACACTAACGCCTGATTCACTGTATCTCTAGTCAAAATACTGTGTAGTTTTCTCCTGGTATTTTTTGAAGACGTGAGCGTGATGTTAGATTATAGCGTAGACAAGCCATCATGCCTCGATGATCTTACTGTAATGACATGAAGGAAAAGAGTGTTGTACTAAGAACTACGGGCGAGTCGAGCAGGGCAAAAGAAATGCAAAGAATGGCCATGGAAATTGTTAGTAATCGTGAGAAAATGCTATTGTTTGAACCGTGATAAAAATTTCACATAAAGCGCACCCTTCAACGAATGAAACCAATTGACTTTATGTAAATGAATTGTAACTAAATTATAGCTTTGGTTGAGCGATTCATATAAGCGGTAATTTATCGCTGTTACGAAATAACATGTACAAAAAACACAACTAGAGCAATTTTAGGGTACCACAATTGCTGGTAGAATTAAAAACCCATAATACAGTATTTGAAAAAATAAAGATAACTAACATTTAGCCGTGATAACTTTTCTTTACTACAAATTTCTATCAATTCATACACTACACGAGCTTCGAAACTTTTCGCTTGACAATGCAAGATGAAATGAACTTCTCCCAACTCGACAGTTGCATCAAATAGTAATTGGCAAAACTATTCCTAATGTAAGAACTGATTTTATAATTTAACGAAGAATTGCTCGATCACCTTTGTCAGCATGTACATTCAGCAAGCCCCTGAATGCTAGTGAAAGCTCAATGTTGAAGTGAACAACCAGTAAATATCTAGCAATATTCGAAAAAGGGTTTTGAGTGCACATGACTGGAGCACTAAATGAAAAGAAGACCAACTAAACCCAATGCAAAGTAGACATGAATGTAATGTTACAATAGCACATAATTCAATGCAAATATTTATTAACTGCTGCAAATATTTGATTCCCTAAATTACTGAAATTGCGCTGACTTGAACAAGGAGCAACAGCGGCTGAACTTCCTAAGTGAAGCTAAGTAATCATCCACTGGAGACAGCGGAGTCCGAAGGATACGATATGAAACACAATCCCATTGAGCAAACCCTCCTGTAGGGTATCAATAGAGATTACAACCAGAAATGGAATGGTAATACTGCAGTTAAGCTGCGTTTAACCAACATGATTGCGAGCATCCATTGAAATCCTAGTCCTTCCCACGATATTACCAGCTACATCTACGAGCTTCTGTGCCGTTCTGCGATAGATGCAAGTTGGTCGAGTGCTGCAAGGAGAAAATGCCCATGCAACCGTGGTCGAAGGTTACAGTACCATCGATCATGCGTAATTTGTAGCATTATAATGACAGTAAACCGCAAGGTTGGAAGTCCGAACACTAACGGACCAGAGTTCCTTTCCCTACGATAAGTTTCTTGCACCACTTAATTTTCACAGAACAGGGACAAAGAAAATTTACCTAGGCAGTAAGACGTGAAAACACACTTACAACAGGTTAACATGACCACAATAAAACACAGAGCCAATAATTAGTTTCGTATTGCCATTGGATTTGATCTGAGAGGAGCAGCGAAGCACTGCAATTACCAGGCATTAGCGTCAATTAAAGGGCAGGCTTTCAGCAGAGCCGCACAATGAGGATGTAGAATGTACTTGAAGAAATAGTTCATTACGCAGTATTACCATTGGCGGTCACCCTCATTACCCAGTCTGCACAAATTAGAGTTGTAACATATGAAGGGGAAAAAATCGAGATGTCAAAAAAAGATCGGAAGTGCTATAAAATTGTAGCCCAACTAAACACGACTTCTAACAAAATATCCAAAACAAGAAAGGATTAAAAGGTTGTTTTGGCCTAAAAATATTTTCCCTGCGATGAAGATGCATCATTAGGAACAATTCATAACTGTTCCACAACTCCACAACACTCATGGATCGTAACACAAACATCACGACCTGCACATGCCGCTATCAAACACACAAATAGCAAGATTTTTCAGGCGTTTGACTGTGATGTGGACGTCGAATTTCTATGATCCGCTCTAAAATATGGACGACCGTATAAACTCAAAAATATCAGGGGTTAGTCCACGAACAGCATTTTTCCCGAATTTACCTCGTCGTTGCCTGAATTTTGCCGTAAACCTTCACTGGTAGAATGACTGAAACCCACTCACATTATACCCGAAAAGTCCTACACTGGGCAACAATGTCTACCCGCTCTATATGCTTGCGATCATGTCGATGCGTAAATTATCTCAGATTGAGATCATTTACTCACTTAGTTAACATTCCTCATGGCACTACGCTGAGATTTTTCTATAAATCGCCAGTCGAAGCTTTTATCGAACATAAAAACTCGAACAGATGTCCAGACAGGTTTCGATGGAAGGGAGAAAGACGGAAGAAGTCGTTCTGCCGTCCAAGGTGAGCGTGATGGAAATGGCCTTACAGATGTTAGAAGGAAAGTTAGGCACTGCATGAAATATTGTCGTCCATGTCTGCAGTGAGCAGGTAAGGGTTTTACGCTTACGTGTACTTAATATTCTGACTCGGTACGCCTGCAATGTGCTTCAAGTTTCAGCCCATGTTCGGGTTCCTGCAACACAGAAATTTGACGTCGAGCTGTGAGCTCTTCTTTTCGAGGGCGTCGCCCAGAAATGTAAGCAAAAGTTAACTGGTTTTACTAGTAAGAATTTTTAATATCCAGTAACACTGACGTCTATAGAAAGTTGATAAGTGAGAGGGAAACCAATTGAATAAAGGAAACCGATGACGAGCAATGCGCCCGATACAGATGAACTTGCATTCCTAAGTTATTACAACTGTCTCGCGTGAAATTATAACCATTACAGCGTGTTACTCACATTCAAGCACAAGACGACAGTTCATCAATTACAATTCTGAGTTTTGTCTAAAAACTGCCAAAGATTTTAATTCTTTGCGGGAAATACAAGCTGGATTTCAGTTTCCTTGTTTGCTTGCTTTAACCGTGCTGCTGAATTTTCTTATTTAATGCTCACAGCAAACCGTCTACTTAAATACTAAGAACAAACATTCAACATAATATTTCTATCAATAAGCAATAATATCAAGTGATGTAGTCACCACGTCACCTGAAATAATATTCACAACCATCGATTTCGTTCAGTGTTAACGACGATTGTAGGGTTGGTTAGAAAAAATCAACCGCTTTTCGTAGAAACGTGTCCGAACCTCGACTGGCTGCGTCCACCGTAATCGGTAATAAAACCTACCAAGGAAAAAGTGAAGACCAGGTCAAACAATAGGAGTATGAACGTAGATATGTCTGGAAGAGTTTGTTTCGATGGCTCGTCTCACGAAAATTGAGGAGAGCTTCTTACGAATTTGAAGGAAAGCTGATCTCGAAAATGGAGGAGAGCTGATCACATAAATGGAGGATAGCTGATCACGAAAATGGAGGAGAGCTGATCACGAAAATGGAGGAGAGCTGATCCAACAGACACCAACATGCCCCGTCACTTCCATGAGCCTCATGCAACAACAGCAGCAAGTACATCTAATTTAGATATTTTTAGAATTCCTGGTATTGAATATTTCAGTTCGCTACCAGTCGCTGACAATGAATTAGAAGTAAATTAAATGTTCAAAACACTCTCATACGAATACATGGAGGAGTAAGAGAACTTATCAATGTATAACTCTACAAGAAATGGTAAATCATCGAAAGAGGTTATAGACAATACGCGCTAACTCAAAGAAATAGAAACAAACGAATGCACGTTCATTTTCCAGGCTCAAAATTTCGTCGGAAAATCTTCTGCGTTTATTATTTTTTAACGTCTTTGTAGCAAATATTTAGTTTGATTAGAGCAATCAGTGACATTTGCTTCCACATTTCATTTACTGGTTTGAACTTTTCTTTTGCATTCCTAGACAGTTAACCACTAAAGCGCTTTTCAAACTCTGCATTCAATACCATTCAAGTCGGAAGACTGAACCGTCAAGTTCAAAACGACAGAACGACGCACTCAAAACCATTGCTGCACAAGGGAAGTACATCTCTATCCAGTTGGTGAAAAGAAGATATAGCACAAAGATTCTTTCCTGTTTGAATAATTCGTTAAAGAGTGTTACTTTATGTTCACTGTTCCACAAATACAACTAAAAGAAACCACCGTAGTAGCGCTGAAGGAGCCCAAACGAAAACGGGGCCTGTCCGTGCTTCATTGTGGGACATTTTGTAGGATCAAACCCAGTATACGCTCACCGCATGACCAACTTTCCTCCATCCAAATCATACTTCGATTTGTCGCTCTACATGTACAACCTCACCTATTGTATGTTTTCCACAGTCGCCTAGTGAAAAATGTTTTTCCCCCTCTGTACCCCGAATAGCAACACTCATTTCAGAGATCAATGATATCTTCATGCATCTTTCAAACAACCGTGCCTCGCGTAGATAACTTCTGTTTGTGTCGACTGCGTTAGGTCTTGTGGCAAATGATTGATTGATTATAAGAAAGTTTTAGCCGCCCTTTACCACAACAAAAATGTTCAAAGAGAGGAAGGATGAAAGCACCATTTAGTATGGAGGTAAGGGAATGCGGAATCTACGCACTATATGGATAAAAAACAGTAAGCTAAGAAAGAAGTTCATAAAACAAGATAAAAGTTGAAGATAGTCGGCGCTGAAAAACAGGACAGCGGAGAACCGAAAAATTATGGTCCGTAACAAAACAAAAAACCTATTCAATTTCAACAAAAAGAAGGCCTACCTAACCTTTAGCTCGGAACCTCACATAATCCCCCTGGGCCCTGTGGTAAAGCTGAAAACCAAAAGTGCTGACGCCTGCTCATTTTTTTTTTTTTTTGACCTACTGTACAGGGTACGAAGAGAGGCACTATGGGCGCGTTCTTCTTAGCGATCTATCCTCTTAAAAACCGCTTCACTAATGCAGGAGTTGGAAGTAAAAGTGACGAGATTTGTCAAAATGATTTGATACTGCAGTAAATTATTCTCTACTGCGGAATTGAGGCAATTTTACATATAATACAAGTTTTGCTTCTCCAAGGGTAGAGAAAGCTAAATAATTGGAAAGCTGTATCTTAATTTTTTTAAGTTAAAAAAAATAATAAAATCTTATGCCTTAGAAGATTTTCCTAACGGCTCAAAGGTTCTAGGAATATTTTCCGTAATGTTCTTGAAATCCATTGCTACTTTGTTCCAGTATGAAATGAGGAAAGAAATAGGCCAAAGTATTCGTTACAAAATTCGGATGTACAAAGCCAGCCGCTGATGTCTTTTGGTTGTTGATGCAATTGCTGGCGGACAAACAGACGCTGGCTTTGTTACAAACGGACCTTGGAAAAGTCGTACTAAAAGCACCGCTCGCCCTCAGGACTGTTGACACAAAGCTTGTTCTCACGGTAGACTTAAAGCACTTAATTTAGCGGCGCTTTGTAAACACTCAAGAAGCCGTACTCAAACAATCGCTAGGGGGAATGAAGTGCCAGTCTGAGGAAAACGGTATCAACAAAAATGTTTCGTCAAGAAGTGGTACCAAGAGCACGTAAAAATTTGAGGGTATGACACGCCTCACGTACGTAAGAGGAGACGTATTGAGTCTTGAAAAAGAACAAACAGTTTCATTTTTATGACCATTTCTTTTTCGTTGGTACTCGTTATTTGTCTGAAATTATTTTTTTCTCCAATTTTTATGCACAATTGATAGTGCAGGACAGGTAGGACAGTTTAGGCAAAAGAAATTCCTTTGAGGTTAATTTGGACAAACAAATATATTATGTATGAAAACTTGGAAATTTAATAACAAAAGGCCGACAGGGCGAACGAGATAGTTGACAGTTCAATTGAACGTCAAAGTTATTCATTTATCTATAAATTAATAATAAATTAGTTTTAGCTTCCATTTACCACAACAAAGATGTTCAAAGAGAAGAAGGATGAAGGCACCATTTAGTATGGAGTTAAGGGAAAGCGGAATCTATGCACGAGGAGAGTTCCCGTGCAGGATCCCGTGTGCATAGAAACAGTAAGTCAAGAAGAAAGGTTATGAAACAAGATAAAAGTGGAAGAATAAAGTCAGAGATGCTGAAAAACAGGACAGCAGCGAACCGAAAAAAGACGGTCCTTGGCAAAAAAAAATTATTTCAACAAAAAAAAGGCCTATCCAACTCTCAGCTAAAGACCGCACATTTTCCAATCTGGGAGAGCTAATTCCCGTAGATACAATATTTGTATCCCCCTGAGGGGACCCATTCATCTATCGTTGTGTGCAAAGTCTACGTTAGATAAAGTAATGATATTAAAATAGATTAGTTGAGAAGTTAGTTTGAGCCTCCCTAACCATAACTAAGGTACTCCATGAGAGGAAGAAAGGATGTACTATTTAGTATGGAATTAAAGAGACAAGAAATCTATGCGCGAGGCGAGAGTATAGATACCCTGTACATAAAAACGGCAAGATTGAAAGAATAGCATTAACACGTTGAACACGAAGGGTGAAACTGAAGCTGAAATTTAAAGTCAAAAGTGGTTATTAATTTAATAAATACCAAACATTAACTGGGTCAATAAAGTACCATTCATTTTAAAAAAATTTACATTTTCCAAACAACCCATCGATGGGTCGTTTCGCAGCAGAAGGAGCATAAGCACAACCTATCGACGGGTCGTGTCGCAAGCAAGATAAAAGTTAGAAAACAAGGTAAAGTTGCTGAAATAAAGACAGCAGTTAACTAGAAAAGTTCCTCTATAACAACACAAAAAATATATTCTATTTTAAAAAAAGGATGGCCTACCTAACATTCTGTTTCAGACCGCACATCTTCCTCTGAGAGCTAATTCACATATATGCTGTAGTCATTACCCCTGGGAGGATGGTTTGTCACTCTGGGTTGGTTCCTCTTGGCTCTAGTGAAGTGGTCAATGGCGAACTTTTCCCCCAACCATTATCAAAGCTGTCTAAGCAAAAGTTGTTAGAAATTTAAACTGAAGAGTGAGATAACCAGAAACTTGAAAATAAGTTAGGAAGGAACAACATCGAAAAAGGCTTGAACATGTCACCACTTGAAACGCGAAAGCATTGGCAACTCACAAACCTCCTATAAGCGATTAGTAAGGGCCACGGTGATTTGAACAAATTTTAAGAGGATACTCTCATACGTAACCTAGTATTTCTTTGTGCGAAATCTTTCAATATTGAGACAAAGTTCAACCGCCAGAACATCAAAGTACAGAGAAAACGACTTGTAGACCATCTGGGTACTGATTAACCAGTCTAAATTCCTCAAAAACACGGTCTTGATTGTGCTCTAGGCAGCCGTTTTAACATTTGAAAGTCTCTTATTTTTGTTGCGAAAGCAAACACATATTCGCATTTTAAATATGATCCGTACACATCAGGAATCCAATTATTGTTCCAAAAGCAATCCGTTCAACTTCTACTCGGACAGTGCACTCTCCCTCAGGTTAAAGAAAACACATGATTTGTCATGAACATTTTCCAAGGTTTGGAGCACGGAGACATGGACCGCTTCATCGCCTGATCTCAACCAAATATGTTTTTCTGGTTGGTGCACTCCTATGCTCTTTCGAGCGCCTATGCTTTCTTTGAAACACTCCAAAGGCACAGACATGTTGCGTAAAGCGACGGTTTTCGAGGCAAATTCAAAATTTTCATTCACAATATTTTAAATAAAAATTGAACTGAAGGAAAACAATGGTGTCACAAAAATGTTGTAACAGCCTTTCATTTGATTACTAAAAATAATCATATCCACCATTTCATTGGCACGAAGAGCATGTCGGTACCCTGTGCACAGCCAAATATCTCGTAAAATCGAACAAGAAACTCGAATGCCGATGTTACTGAACTTTGAACTGAACTTAAGAGCTTTTAAAAGGAACCGTCATTGAACACGAAAAAAAAAATAAACACAATTTTAATTTAGCAAAATTAGACCACAGTTATTCTAGCAGCTTGAAATTCTACATTGCAGTACGAACATGAATTAGAAAGTTATACTTCAACACACGACTATAATTTTGAATAAGATTTCGTATTTTCATATAAAAATAAAAAAGTAAACAGATATTATAAACGTTAGTAATGATGAAATTAAGAGTTAATAAACATCAGCAAGAAAATAAACGCCAGAGAAAATTAACGCTGCCTAAAATAAACGTAAGAGAAAATGACCTCTGCCAAAAATGAACATTTTTTTTAAGGATTCAAGTTGTATTTCTTGTTCCTCCCGCCGCTGCAGAGGCCGCACTCGGCCACCAGAGACCGTGTGCCTCCACAGCTCCACGCAGGGAGGGAAGATGACACGGCCCTGACCTCGCCTGCACACGGCATCAGCCAACACAAACCCTGTTTTTTAACGCAAAAGAAAACACTTAAGATTTACTCAAAATCTGCAAAGAATTGAAGAAAAAATTCACGTTCGGATATACAAGTAGCAAACCGTTAGTTAAGGTATTTGAAGGAAATTTGATCACGTAGAATTGGATTGTTTTTCCTTGAAAAAATATTTCTACCATGCGCAATTATATGGTTGGCGAGACCACTTTCAAACTAAACATTTTTGTGGGAGAATTTATAACCAGGACCGAAAAAGGAAGACGAAATAAGGAAATTTTATTAATGAAAAAACCTGAAACCGAAAAATAATATTCAAACTTAAAACTTGCTGCCGTTAACCACCATAAAATTATCACGAGGAACACTATAAGTGAACCGCGAATTGACGAGCAATTGTGCACATTATTCAGGTTCAATTATTAATGAGAAGGGCGAATAGGACACTAATTTTTTGCATTATCTTGACAAACTGCATTCATTATGGTCATTCTTCATAATTGGTATAAATGTCCATCATGAAAATAGTTTAAAAGTAGTCGTATTAGCAGATTAGCTTATATATTAGTTTAAGCCTCCCTAACCGTTAAAAAAGCGTTTCGAAGAGAGGAAGGCACTATTTAGTATGGAGATAAGGGAATGCGGAATCTATGGTGAAATGGCATAAAAACAGAAAGTTGAGAAAGAAGTTCATGAAACAAGATAAAAGTTGAAGAGAATAGCACGTACAGAAAAACATGACAAAAGTGAACCGAAAAAGGTGGTCCTTAACGTAATAAAAAACATTTTATCTCAACAAAAAGAAGGTCTATATCTATCTCTCAGCTCGGGCCTTCACACTTTTTTCCTTGGGAGCGCTAATTCCCTTAGATACAGTAGTTGTATCCCCCTGAGGGGGCACAATTCGAATGTACGATATGAAAAATAATCCATCAAACTTACGCTGCTCAATACGGTTTTCAGAAGGTAAATTAATTTATCACTAATTAAATTTATCAAGCTATCACAGTCAGTGTTCAAAGGAGTATTGTTCACTTCATATTCAGCTAAAACAGCTACGTTCTTGGAAACATATTCCAACCTGGAACTTTTAATAAACATATTTGCACAACTTAAATCTTCTTAGAGAAGTTCGCTTGACCACTAGTATACAGCATTGCTGAAACTGAGAATATTTAGAAAACATGAAGGAATGCGTGAGAACGATGATTTTTCTGTTTTGCTGTTCTAAAGACTGATCCCCAGGAGGATGCTCGAATTCCAGGTACAAAAGCTGAATATTGGCAGCTAAATACCAAAAGTTTAACAGGCATTCCGATAATCAGACGGCTTTCTGGGATATTAATTCTGCTTCACATATTTCAAGATTACGGTAGTAGCATAAAATTGCCGCAACATACACACGCTCACTTCCTTAACACGCTACACTTATGACAGAACGCTGCCTCAGCTAAGCATGCGCACGTGTGAACCACATCAGAAACAATACACAAGCTTGTAACGCAGCGCGGAGATGCGGGTGCCTGCGACAAGGACAAGACGATATCACGCCCTTGCTGGCTGGTTCCTCTCGCAGAGCGTCACTTTATGCAGGTTAGAGCAATGCTCTCAACTCTTCCCGTATAGCATGGGACGATTTGACAGGCCACAGTGCAGTCTCGGCAGACCCATTGTGCAGTTTTTGTAAGCTATTGTCGGGTTTTAGCTGGCCATTGTTGAGTTTTAGCAGGCCATTGTTGAGTTCTAGCAGGCCATTGTTGAGTTTTAGCAGGCCATAGTACAGTTTTAGCAGGCCATAGTATAGTTTTAGGAGGTCATTGTACAGTTTTAGCGGGCCATTATTCAGTATTGAGAAGCCACTAAACGGTTGAAGCAGACCATAGTACAGTTTTGATAAGCCATCATGCCCATTTGACAGACCATTTTACAGATTTTACCGATTATTGTAGTGCCGAAGTAAACATTAGTGATTTCCATATTTATATTTAGAACAGAAGCAGGTCCAGCATAATTTGTCCGACATCTCCACTAATTTTTATTCAAAATTAATGGTCAGTGTCTAGGCAATGATTTTACTCATGCATTGCATGTGGAAATAAGCTGCTGGGAATTGTAACTATTGCTTAACACTTTCACTGCGACGTGAGCCGCTAGTGTAGACGGAGGGAATTTTCATAATGCTGCTGACCGACCGGTAGTCAAAAACTCAAGTACTTAATTTCAAAACTAAATGCAGGCACGATCCAGTTATCACTTTCCAAAATTGCTTACTACAAATGACTTCAAATTTGAATTGAAACAGAACTTCAGTTTAACCCATCGCGATTAGCGGGTTAAGTTCGGAAGCTAAGAGAGCTGGTGTTGCGTATGCTGGGTGCCCAGCACCAGCGACAGGGAGGTGAGGGTGGGGGAGTTACTGCTGCAGTGTTCGCACGGTGAGAAAGATAAGGCTAAGTCAGGGGATGAATGCCCTTTCGGAACTGTCAAAAAAGTGCAGCAAAAAGCAAGCAAAAATGTACTGATCCTCAACAGCCATGTAAATCAGAGTTCAATTTTTGGTGTCCATATAAGCAAGACGATAGATGCGTGAAGAGTGTGATTTTTCAAGGTTCTGCAGATACTCGCGTGCGTTAATATAAGTAATTGACCTAGTTTTTTTGAGGTATCAATAAGGTAATTCAGAACTATTTTACGCAAACTAATTAGAGAGATGCAGGCATACAGACACCAAGGATTCCTCATCAGTGTTTACGGGAAATTTTTCTCAGAAATAATCTTTTAATACAAGGGATGTTTTGACACTTGGACTTGAAATGTCTCCAGTGAAACTTTCACTAATTAGGAACTTCAGCACCAGAAATAAGACACTTTCGGTTGTAATTTTTTGGCGCTAATATTTATCAAAAAATATTCAAGTTAATTTTAATTGCTTATAAATCTTTTCGTCCTTCCTTTTTTAATGTCGCATTCTTGACGCTTAATGCCCTCAAGCCTTAATTTAGTGGCTAACTTTCATAGTTTTTTCGTTCCCCCGCAGGCAAAATGAGCAACAGCTCACCGACTCTAATTCCAAACAAACAATTTTGTCGCAAAAACCATACTGCTAGCGTGAAGGCAAAGACGATTTTGACGAACGGCAGAACCACCAACACGATGGTCTCTAGCTGAGATGATTTTGAACTTAGACGGATGGAGAACCGAATTTTGCCTCCCCCTTTCAAAAATAAAAATAAACCTCCATGGACGACACAACTCCGCTAAGCTAATATTAAGCAAATCAGAGCACTGAAGTCAAGGCGCGGTGAGCAATTAATCTGAAAGCGCGAAAAACGAAGTGGAAAACTTACCTGGCTTTGCACCGCGTCGGAAATTCACGGAAATGGTTCTGTTGGTCTACGTCACGCGCTGCTGTCAGCAGCAGCGCCGACTCGCACGCGAACCGTAAATGAAGAAATTAAGTCACGATTCGAAATTTATGTCTTGGTGAAGGCATTTAGATTAACTTATGAGCCTCCAGCGTGAGCGAGCTCGGCATGTGTAGAAAAATATTTATGTTAACGGGCACGTGTCATCGTCTTAATGTGCTACGTTATGAAAGTGTTGATGGCAAAAATTTGATTATTTGTACTCAATATTCGTTTGCAGTATTTGTATTCAGTTTTGATATTGATAATTTGCATTGAGTATTTGTTATTAGTATTCCTACTGAGTGTTTGTAATGAGTATTCGTTCAAGGGTATTTAACGCATGGAAAGTGAGAGGTCGTGCTTAATCAACTTTAACTTGTATAGTTAAATTTTAATGTAAAGTCTCGAAAAAATAATATTTTAGTATAACATGAGTTTGTTTTTGGACACTCGCAATATTTAGATGCAAAACCCCTAGAAACTTCATCGTTAAATACTATCGGTAATATTTGTAGAGTAAGTTCAATATTTGAATTTAATCTCACAAGTAGTTTAGATGACATTTGCAATGTATCAATCCTGAAATTATACAACACGAATAATTAATGAACACTAAGCTGAAATATGTTTCCACAATTGCAGAGACCATTTTGACATGATTAAAAATGGGCAGATGAAGTAAACAGATTTTGTAGCTGGCTGTCGTCTGCACGATGAGTCGCCCTTGACCTCACAAGGCTGGAAGAAAACAGGAAATATGAATCACAAGACAATCCTTTGGGTCAATGCATTCCGGATAAAAGACAACATACAGCAAATCAATCATACGAAGTAGAAATTCTTCACGTACATAGAACATCTTCGAATTGTTCTTCTCTCGATCGTTCATTTACGCGTTGATTTGAATTTAATGTCGTCCGCGACAACTGCGGCATTAGTGGCATCCCGCCGCCTGAAAACCTCGTCGAAGTACCGCAAAACACAAAAAAAAGCACAATCACTGCATCATCTCCAAATGCGATTACCAGTCTCTTCGGTCACCCGCCATCAGCGGGAGTGGTTTTGCAATCAGGAAAGTGAGACTTGCCTGCGAGACCGAAGGGAATTAGAAGGAGGATTGTTGTTCAGGGCGGGGGAATTTTCTCACTTTAAGTTCTGTTTTTGGGGTGAGCAAAAATACTTAATTAGGCGGTTGATTAAAACTGTCACGCGTAAAAAAAACATTCAGGGAAGCTAGCAATTATGAAAGTCTAAACATAAATAAACATAGCAAGTTAAGTTGAATGACACTACGAATCTGTTACAAATTTTGAAAACACGACACATTAGCAATTGTGGTTGGAAATTTTTTTCAAATGAAATAAAATGAGCTCACACCCAACACAGCGCCCTCCAGCACGGAAGCATAAGCTGAAATTTCGCTGCTAATGGTGGAGGGGCGACATTTTATCGTGAATGCGTCAAAAAAAAAAACAAAGAGCAACCATGAGCAGTATCTCAAAGATTTTAGAACCGGCGCCAGTTGGAAAAAAATTTTCTTGATAAGAATATTCTTTATTCTTTGATTGCCAAAACAAAACTGTAATGACTGATTATAATCACTAGTCCGAGAAGTATTTCTTCCTCATCAGCACGTTTATTCTTCATTCAATAGCATGGATTGCCGGTGCACAGCTGTTTAGTATTGCTATACCAGCAGTCATTCACACGTTCACACGCTTGTGTCTCAGCAGACCGCCTACAGCGCCATTCTGTTTTCAATTTACGTTTATTTTTCTTTGTTGAATATTACTGCATGTAAATAGCACGTATTATAGTTGGATCGAATCATGCTTCAAAGTCAAGCTCACAAGCGTCGCGCTCGCATCACTTTAATGGAAAGCAAATTAATTAAAAGCTCGCTCATTGAATTGGAAACGCTAGACAAGATAAGTCAGGGATTTTTCTCTGCATTTCAAGGCTCGAATGCAAAGTTTGACTGAAATTGGTGAAGAAATAACATCTCATGCGACGACCCTAGGGCTACTGGTTACGTTTCAATATCTGAGATCAGGGAAAACTCAGAATTTCGCGTTATACTTCAAGTCTGGACGTTTAGGACTGCACTAAATGTCAGCAGCAGAGCTGAAGGAAAGAGCACCGATAAAACACGAAACATCTGAAAGCAATTCGTGATTTCTAAATCAAATTTAGCGATGCTGTTGCTGCAATGCCAAATTTTAAGACAAGAATATTGGTAGTATTAGCCATGGCAGTCTCTGCGATGGTAGTCTTTGCGATGTAGCCTTTGCGTCGCTAGTCTTTACATTCTTGCGCTGATACTATTTATTAATTTACTTAATATCTCAAAATAATTTATAACTTACTAGCAATACGAACTTATGATCGTACCGCGCAAAGTTTTAGACCATGTTCATACAAGGGAAAATACGACTATTTTGCATTAGGCAAAATTTTTGGACAATTATCTTTTTCGATTAAAAACTGAAATATTTTCGTACGAAGCAAAGTTCTGAACTACTTTTCAACTAGATAAAGTTTTCGAGCACTATGAATGTAGGAAAAGTTTTTGAATATTATGGAATATATTTTGATGTGAAATAGTTCGTTTGCTCGATGTACTCGAACTGGTGGCCTTGGAGCCAGTACGGCGAAATAAGGAGCTCGGCCACTATAATCTTAACTTCATTTCTGAAGTTTGCAAAATGATTAAATCGTGCAGCGTGCAAACGCCGAGGGTATCTTTCAAAACGTCTTTTACAGCTGGCAATTGAACAGGAAAATTATTTGCTCCAATCATCCCCAGGATATATCATGAGACATCATTCCGCTAAATACATCATGAAACATTCTGTAAGATACGTCATACCGCCAGACACATCATGATATATCATACCGCTAGGTACATCATGATACATCATACCGCTAGATACATCATGATACATCATACCGCTAGATACATCATGATACATCATACCGCTAGATACATCATGATACATCATACCGCTAGATACATCATGATACATCATACCGCTAGATACATCAGGCAATTGCAATAACAAAAAATCCAACAAATATCGAGTCCCAACAACCCCTTAACTCTAATAGAATTGTGGCAAATTATTAGACCCTAGCTATTGTTTCAAATTTAACTGCAATCACTTTGTCTTTTAGTTCTTTTTCTCGTGAATGACGTGTCATTAACGTACAATGAAAGAATACGGTAGAATAAATTCATCTGTCTGGAGTGCTGTAACATAATATCAGAAACAAAATACCCGTTTAAAACTCTTAAAAATATTTCAACGAGTATTAGGTGCATTCATGAAGCATTGAACAAGCTTATTCTACTCTTTGAAAGAACTCACTGAAAGTCTTGAAATAAAATATGGTACACTTCTGTTTTTCACTCAGCTTTCTTTAAAAACATTAATGTTCATCTACTTCAAGCTTCTTCAATATAATTGGAATGCTAACTTCATAAGCGTAAGGTTCACAGAATGTCTTCTCATTTATTTATTTTTCTACAGCAACCCATCTACGAAATAAGAAGAAATACCTTCATCTACAGTTAACACTTTCCCCTCAAAAAAAACACACAAACCAAACAAAGTTACTGCGAATAGCATGCAACCAGTTCAATGCTGTGCTCTCCTCCAGGAAAAACTTGTTTTTGAAACAAAATTTTCAAAGAATCTACGCCGTCGTAGCGGTACAGGCAGTAGCGTAAGATCTTCCAAATCGATTCAAGTGTCATGTTACGCCAACGTAAATCGTTCGAAAATTCACACTGAAGAAGCGGAGCCAGGCGAGAAACGGACGTTATCTTCGGAATTTTTTCAGAGTTCTGCAAGCGCACTGCAATTCATTCTCCTTCCACAGCTTGAGAAAATCTACCAACACAGAGTGATGAACGAAGCCCAATTCATCATCACTGCAAGGTTCGAGAGAGCGCTACTATAATAATGAAAAAAAAAACAGTTGCAGGGAACACAAGATGTGACGAGACACTTGAAACATCGGTTGAAGCCGAAAGCAAGCCTTTGCAGTTATGTATGTATAGAAGATTGGATTGTAAGTTAGGGACAGCCTCCCTTACCACAACAAGTATATTTAAAGAAAGGATGAAGGCACCATTTAGTATGGATGGAGTTAAGAGAACGCGGGATCTGTGCACAAGTTTTGTTCCCGCATAAGATCCCCTGCGCATAAACTCAGTAAGTTATGAAGGAAGGTTATGAAACAAAATAATGTGCATACATACGACTGAGAACATCATTACAAGAGAATGTTATGTGTTCCTCCCTCGTTCTGATGATGGGAACTTCGTTGTAATAATTCGCGTGTCATATTAATCACTGGAGCATGATCTTTCGAATCTTTTATCGTCGTGACATAAATATA
>JACJUY010013338.1:5129-19993 GCA_014220935.1 Platorchestia sp. MABIK | reverse complement strand
CTCACCATACCCCTCTCACCATACCCTCTCACCATGCCCCTCTCACAATACCCCTCTCACAATACCCCTCTCACAATACCCGTCTCACAATACCCCCTCTCACCATCTCCCCCAACTTGCCTGTCGTAAAATTATACCTCATTTATATTTTTAGAAGTTCTCTCTCTCCCTCGCTCTCTCTCCATTTTTATATATAGTTTAATATGTAGTACATACCAGTATCTAAATTAAAATATATACACATACTAATATGTCATTTTCTTCTCATATAGTGATATAGATATTTAAGTATCCCATAATACTGATATATATTTCAGTAATGCAGGACTACATAATGTATCCATCAAAATTGCAGGATTGGCTTCTTTCTAAATAAACCATGGAATGACACAAAAAGATATCGAATTTCCTCCTTTCCCTCCCACCAGCGACCAGCTGTAAGACCTGACGTCCTGCACCAACATCAACGGTCTTGATTGACACAGCTTTCATTTCAATTCTTATTCTATTTCTCTCGCGGTTTTCTTTGTCTCTTTGGTCGTGAGACTTTTCTCTTCATGAGATCCATACTTCGCTCCCCCCGTCCCACCTCTCCCCCATCTGTACTCCCTTTTCCCCCCTCCCCCTAAAAAAAGTCTCACTCTCCCCAAAATTGTCCCCACTCGACCCAATTGTCCCTATTTACCCCAATTGTCCCCACTTGCCCCAATTGTCCCCATTTACCCCAATTGTGCAGCTCTCTCCCCAATTGTGCCCACTCTCCCCAATTTGATCACACGGCGCATCAAAGGCCGAGTATCAAAGCTACGAGGGCGCGCCAATACTGGAGGCATACGGGCAAAAAATACGGACCTGTTGCCGGACCCAGCGGCCCAAATATGCCGCTCCAAAAAGGAAATCCTAAGAATGTTGCCTATTTTATCGCGGGCAAATTGCACGCATTGATAGTCGATGGATCGAGGGGAGCAGGTCGCGAAGACGGCGCAAAATTTTTCCGAAATTTGAACCTGTGAAAGTCGCTTCCGCTGGTCAAAGGAAGTGTCTTCTGATGGAATGTGTGCCACTCGGATATGCATGGGACCATGTGTCGGGTGAGATACTCGTGTTTTTAGTTTCTACATTGGAAGTTGTAAATGGAACGGAAAGAGCCAGTAAATTTGTGAGTTTCGGAGATTAGCATCCGAAAAAAATTGCCAAATGACGTTACCTGCTATCCTGGTTACAAAAAAAAAAAGTTGATAGAACCGTTTTTTTTAATTGTAAAATAGATGATGAAAATACAATTCATGCCGTAATGCATTCGAAAATGTTTTCAAATGTACTTGAAGCTGTTCGTATATTTTTTCCGATTACACCATTTCTCGTCACTGTTTTAGCCTTCCTCAGGTACGTGGTTGTCTTCAGTAGCTGTGGAAAGAAGGATCGCTGAACTTTTTGATAACATCAAAAATTTCACCCTGCAAATGAAAAGCAATTCATGCATAAACAAATAAACCCACACTGAAGATTGATTGAAGTCGTTCAAAAACAGCTTCACCAGCCCTAACATACGGCATGCTATCGGCCCACACAACAGAAAACAGGTGAGCAACATCTAGTCTCAAAGTTTCAACTCTACTTACCAGACAAATATCTTTTCTTTTGCAGCTTAAAAGTTTCTCTAGAAACGGAGTAAAAATTGCACGATGTTCATGAACTTAATGAAGAATCTTAACATTGAAAACAGAAGAAAATCTTCCTTTACATTTCCCAGATGCAAAACCTCGGCTGAAATGAGTATTGCATTACCTGAACTTGAGCTTTGGTGGCGCACTTCATTACCGGGCCGCCATTGGGCGGTCGTCTGGAGATCAAGAGATTACATGCCCTGATTATCCGCCTTTGTAACTTACTCATCTTCATGAACGCACGTCGGAACGACTCATGAACTCAGGGAGGCCCCATCGGAGCTAATCAAACTGTCCCCTAAAATGCGGAGTACACACCACGGTGGAAGAAACAAGGTAGGGTCAAACCAGTCTTCTTTCCGTCGACCGTGTGGCAATGATGACGTCATGGCAACGGACCAATAGCAGCACTCATGTTTCATCTGGCAACACTGCTATCCCCAAATCTGGCACCGCTATTGGCCTAACGACATGTTGCAATGGGTACAATTACGATAAATATATTTGTTTGGCGTCCCCACGTCAGCTCGCTTTAAGCTAAGTTTGCTGGAGTTTAAAATGCTACATTCCGTGAACTGTTCCTGCAATATTCTTTTTTTGCCAACTAGTCGAACTTTCACTTTGTTTTTATAGAAGCGTAAATGTGGACACTCTATCTACATTCCATTTGAAGCTGAGGAAAAATTTGCAAAGCTGAGATTCACGAGCATTAGATTCATGAAAGTCTGGTGTTATGTGGGCAAGTTTCGTGAAGGGCAAAAGCTTGTTTCGTGAAGAGCAAAAGCTTGTTTCGTGAAGGGCAAAAGCTTGTTTCGTGAATGGCGAGTAACCTGAAGGCCAGTTTCATGAGGAGCAAAAGCAAGTTTCGTGAAGGGCAAAAGCTTGTTTCGTGAAGGGCGAGTAACCTGAAGGCCAGTTTCATGAGGAGCAAAAGCTAGTTTCGTGAAGGGCAAAAGCTTGTTTCGTGAAGGGCGAGTAACCTGAAGGCCAGTTTCGTGAAGAGCAAAAGCTAGTTTCGTGAAGGGCAAATCACTTGAAGGCTTGTGAAGATCTGTAGCTTCAGGAATGTCAAACTAACTATGAGAACGCCTTTGATACCGCATTGGGAGCGTCTGGCCTGTGCTGACCTGCATTCCCGTTCCCATTCCAGGAAATGGACGCGGCCTTCGCCATTTAGAACCTCTCGGGAACCCATTGAGGGGTTAGTTCTGAGAACTCATTGAGGGGTTAGTTCTGAAGGCTTTGTGTGAGGTTCTGAGAGCACTTGACGTACGTAATGGCAGGCACGTTCAAGAACTGAGTAATACATGCAGGACAAATAGAATTTTATAAAAACTATATAGTGCACACGACCCGTCAAAAAAAAGGATCAGACATGGGACCAACAGCTTTGACATGGCTTTCTCACGATTTGCCATGCTATTCTATGGCTTTCCTATTATTTGCTAAGTCTCAACTGCTGATATTCTACACAAGCCAATCTAACCTACCAATACATGTGATATTCATTCCGACTCTGAATCTGCTGGGTTAATGTCCCGAAAATTGTGGAGTTGATTAAGCTTGTATCACAGATACGAAATTCTGGGGTTGATGAAGCTTGCATCACAGATACGAAATTCTGGGGTTGATGAAGCTTGTATCACAGATACGAAATTGTGGAGTTGATGAAGCTTGTATCACAGATACGAAATTCTGGGGTTGATGAAGCTTGTATCACAGATACGAAATTGTGGGGTTGATGAAGCTTGTACCACAGATACAAAATTGTGAAGTTGATGATGCTTGTATCACAGATACGAAATTCTGGGGTTGATGAAGCTTGTATCACAGATACGAAATTGTGGAGTTGAAATGAAATTCCTCAAAACTCACAGAATTACGCACAAATGTTCCCAGATATAAGGTATGTGTTATGCCACATTCGGTAGAAAGAGTTGTTGACTTTACTCAACTTCTTTACATGTGCTTTTGATTGAGCGGTATTCATTTTCTGTTTAACAACTAATTTATAAAATGAATAAAAAATAAATAAAAAATTTAAATAAATAAAAAATTTAAATAAATAAAAAATTCCATTCAACAAGAGACATTATTGCTCGGCTGTGAGCGGCGAAAGTTTGCTTACCTCATCAGTGTTCAATTGCCACCTAGTCACGACAGCTCGATAACGACATATCCTAAGTAAGTACAATAGGAGGGGAGTTGTGGAAGTGAAACACATTGCACAAAGTTACAGTTTGCTCTGTGGTATCAAGGCTCAGGATTAATTTAACCGTGCACCGTAGGACCATCACAACTTTTAGTTCCAGCACTGTACTATGTACACCATAGTACCACCACTGTACCCCATAGTTCCAGCACTGTACACCATAGTACCAGCACTGTACACCATAGTATCAGCACTGTACACCATAGTACCAGCACTGTACACCATAGTACCAGCACTGTACATCATAGCACCAGCACTGTACACCATAGAACCAGCACTGTACACCATAGAACCAGCACTGTACACCATAGTACCAGCACTGTACACCATAGTAACAGCACTGTACACCATAGTACCAGCACTGTACACCATAGAACCAGCACTGTACACCATAGTAACAGCACACCATAGTGCCAGAGCTCAAGCAGAACTGCACAATCACCGCAAATGCAATCCTGGAGACAAGCTTGCTGTCCTTCTGTTTAGGACCTCAAAGTTGAAAAAACTCGACGCTGTCGCTCGTATCGGCTTCGGATACTCGAGCATCACTGGAGTCTCGCTCACGCTGAGCTGCGCCTGCATTGCAAAGGCCTCTGAGTGCAAGAGTAGATCGTTGCACTCTACCCGTGCAGCCAAAGGCCGCGTCTACCCTCAGCAGACTCAAGTGTGCCGAATTTTTGCTCTTTTCACGCACCTGCTCCTCCAAAGCGCGTCTTCAAAGACACCTGAGACTTGGCTGCTCCCTTCATGAAGTGCGCCGAGCTGCAGACTGCAAGTCATCAGTCTTCCATCAAACGGTGAAGGCAGAGTCTGCATGTGTCTGCAAGCGTATCATGAATACGCGGTGAAGGCAGAATCTGCATGTGTCTGCAAGCGTATCATGGATACGGAGAGTATGTGATTCCGAGAGAATTGAGGCATATTTTTCGGGATAACGGGCACAAGAGGCAGATTTTTGAGGGATAAGAAAGATAGTGATATTACAGGCTCAACAAAATAGCGAAGAGTTGGAACAGGGAATAGGACAAGCAAGTCTTGTTCGTCTGCGTAATTGTGAGTAGTCTCCAGTGAAAACAAAAAAGAAGCCTCCATAAAAGCATGTGGGAAAGGTTCCTATGAAAAAGTAGCGCCTCATTCTGGTATACTGCGCCAAACCAACGCTGATTTGCCTCACAGACAAGCACCAGAAGCGCATTTGGGTTGAATCATTTACCAGACATCAACCATAAGAAGCAGACTCAAAGCTCCAGTACGTCTCACGGGGATTTGCAAAGTTTTCACGTTTTCTGCAACTCCCTCACCAACATGGGCGTACAATCAACGCTTTCCATGGTGTCTAGGTGTTTTTTTGAAGGTGGGGAGGGGGGAGAGTATGAGCATGGGAAAGGGATGGCTGAAGTTTGACAGAAAGTTGACACACGAACCAACTTTCAAGGAAACTATTCGCCTGACACCTCGAGTTAGGACTTGGGACTCTCCCAGGACACCTCGAGTTGGGACTTGGGACGGTCCCGGTCGCCCAAGGCGAGGCAAGATGGGCCGCGGCGTAAATATGTGACTTATTCATAAGCCGTTCCTCAAATGTGACGAAGTTGAGAATCGCCAAAGTTTCTTATGAATCCGCTGTCCTGGCGCGAATCTTGTTCCCCGCACCTCTGGCAGCTGGGGATGTTGTTCCCCAACTTAAGTTGGTTGGGCTAAGTTTTGTCTCCGTGAGATGCAGCGGCCGCCATGCCATCAAAACATTTTTCGAACATTCAGTAGACATTCAGGCTATCAATGAGAAAATTTGAACTCGATGAAACGAGACATGCAGGTTATCAGCGGGAATAGTGAAAACTCTTTAAAAATATATATCCTGGACTTCAGTATCATATTCTGATTTTGAAAAATTATAATTGAGTTTGATGAAAAAATTTTCTGTGGCTATAATGGTTTGAAGTTTCCAAATACACAAAATGTTACACAAAAACATGCAACTTTCAAGGGTACGTGGAAGGAACGATTTGCTCTTCAGTTCAAATAGTCACATATTTCATGAAAAAATAACTTATATCGTAGGAGAAAAGTTAAAAAATACAAGGAAAGTATTATTCAAATCCAAAGTTTTCAAAAAACAAATTTGCAGCTCTTCAAATTGAAAATTCGTTAAAATTCAAGGCCTATTTAGGCACTGAACTCCTGCAGTTCAGACGTTTACTGATCATCCATGTACGATATTTGACACCTGTATTGTACCAACACATCATTAAGAGACCGAACACCTGCAGTTTAGACGTTTACTGATCCTTCCCGTACGATATTAAGCGCCTGAATTTATGCAGAAAGCATACACCGCTGACATTCCCCTCTTTCTGTTTGCGCAACGATTCCCGGACGCGCGGCAGTTTTTTCATGCGCGCAGCTTCCTCCGACGCAGAAGTTTGATCGCTCGATGTACTTGCGAGTGTGAATAAATGAAAAAAGCCTTTATCGGAAGGGAGAGCGTGCCTCAGTGAGGGCTCTTTGTTTTAACTTCTCCCTTCACTGCTCCCCTCACTTCCCCCCTCACTTTGCCCCTCACTTTGTCCCTCACTCACCGATCCCTCACTTTTGAAAGATTCTTGCGCCTCTGCAGTCTAAGGTGTGAAAAGGAGCAGGATTTTTGTTTAAATGGGAAGTTCAAAGAAGGCAGTGCAGCTGCTTGAAATGGTTGCACGTTGTGCATTTCGTGTAAAAATGGCACATTTTCAAATACAAAGTTCACACAAGAAGGCAAAGCTTTTAGATGGTTTCCAAAAGTACCTTTAGTGTGCAAAAAAATGTTTTTTTTTACGAGCGTGCTTCTTCTGCAATTGTGGAGTGCTACTTGAGGTATTTGAGTACTTCTTTTGAGCTTCATTCTTTAAGACAAGATGTATTTTTCGCAATATTGCAGGCATTTCTTTCAAATTAGTGCGATCTGTAAGAAAAAACGACCACAGGGAGCAGCGTGAGTGCTGTGTGTGCGTGTGTGTGCATCTTACATATTTCAGAGAGCTAATCTGATGTATGTATGGTACATTTGACTCCAGTGTTTGGCTGCTCAGTATTTTAAACTTTAGCAGAAATAATTATAGTTCCTGCTAGCTATTTAAACAAATTAACCAACAGCGGTAATAGCAAAAAAAAAAATCAGCAAATCAAATCCTCGTCCGAAATGAAACACTACTTGGCCTTCACGCGCTAATAAATAAAATCAATAAAATAATTAAATAAAATATAAGCTAATTAATCCTTTCTTAGCTCAGCTAAACCCAAGAATGGCTTAACTGCTGTGATAAACAACTCTCTCGTGTTTACAGGCATTGCAGTAAAAATCTGTGCCGACCTGACCTATATTTAGTGCATACGGTCAAGGGTTCAAAGTAATGTAAATTTTGACGAATCACAATCCAGTTGTGATGCTGTGTCACAAAAGACATGTGGCTTGGCTCTAAGGTTCTTCTCTAAACCTTAAGCTGCAATATGTTGAGCTCTAGCTGCATTTTGTCAATGTTTTTGTTCTTTCGCTTACCGCATTCTTCAAGTCATGTGATAAAACTGTTTTAGGATAACTCAGATCTCTTCTAATAAAATTTTAAGGACCATTTTCTATAATTTACCTGTGGCCAGCCTGTGCCAACGAGCTTCTGGCTCAGCTTCGCTCACTCCATTTCATGCTTTCAACTTGCGTTCTGTGATAGTTCTTTTATAATTATGTTCCCTGACACTCGAAGCATCTAATTTTTCAGTCATGTCACACCCATATTTCAAACATAGCTGTCAAAAAATTTCCCATCCTCGACGATAGTTCTTTTATAATTTTGCGTAGGGTTACTCGAAACATCCAATTTTTCAGTCACTACCCATAACTTTCAAACATCGCTGTCAAAAAGTATATCATCCCCCAGCCACGTCATTGTTGGGAGGCAGAACCAAAATTTCCTCCACTTCCCCCAATGTTCCTCCATGAAACAACATCAATTTTTGCTGCCCTAATTTTACACCCGTGGCACGAACCTCACCCTCATGCCTCGCTGTATTCAAACAAGGCCTCCGCAAATAAAGACCCGGAACTGGGGCACCGCATTTCAGCTTTTATCTGCCCTTAACACAAAATGGTCTTTGAGTGAAAGACCGTAACAGCTCGCAGACTCGCACTCCCTCGTTGACGACAGCGTCGTATAACTAGGCAGGTCGTAACATCTCGAGGCAGACTTAATAAGTCTTCAAATGCGCAGTCTTTGGACTCGACATCTACGCCTGCTGTCGTCACGAACAGTCTGTAAAAATGCACGTACGTGTTTCGTTATTAGTCATCGTAGGCACAGAATTTGGGAAAGGAGCGAGTGTAAAATTTTTATTATTCAAGTGTCAGAGAAAACTAGCGGGCCTGCCGATCGCGTTTCTGTCTAGTAAAGAAACAACAGGAGAATCCGGGCGTGATTTCTCATGTTCGATCATGAATATTTCTTATAAGTTGATGAGTTTTATTTTTTTAAGCGTTCAAAGGCACTGACTATGAATTCAGCATGCATTGTAAGGCAATACGAGTGCCAGAAATACTTGCTCGCTAAGCTTAAAGATCTTAAGCTAAGATGATGAAAAGCACAAGTTGCTCAAATAGTTCGACCCCCTTAACTGTTTCCTAATAGATTCAGAAAAACTTTAGCAGCTTGATGAACGATTCGGTACATCATGAATAAATTTTTGCCTATGATGGCCTGGTGAATCAAAAATAATCAGCGTTCCATAACAGTTCTTCGTTTGATTAAAAGATTGCTGTGGGGAATGCTCTGAAATGGGTTTGATTAACTTCAAAAATAATCCTGAATTTGATTAATTAAAAAAATAATAGTTGTTGTCGCTAAAAGTTCAAGAGAGATGGCTAAAAAAAATTCAGTGTCTTACAGTTGATTTGCAAGTTCAGTGGATGGAAGGGTGAATAGATTTGATCTTCTAAGTTCTTACTTATGTTCAGTGAATGAACTAAGAACTTGTCGAACGTCTCAATAGTATTTTAGATAAGTCTTTGAACTTGAGTGTTGCTAAGCGTTAATAACTTCTAAATTGTGCTACGGCTTACATGGGCACTAGAAAGTAATTTAAATGCATGTTTTTATGTTCTTATGTACTGATTCGAAAGAAAAACTTTAGGCTGGCTTAAATATCTATGTACTTTTCTACCGACACGAGAGTTCTTTAAAGTCTAAATCATGGTTTTGATATCAGTATTTTTTTATCTCTAGGAAAGTAATCTAAATGCTGGTTTTAATATCCGTATACTTTTACACCGACGCAGAAGTAATCTAAATGCTGGTTTTAATATCCGTATACTTTTTTTACTGACGCGGAAAGGAATCTAAATGCTGGTTTTAATATCCGTATACTTTTTTTACTGATGCGAAAGGAATCTAAATGCTGGTTTTAATATCCGTATACTTTTTAATCACTGTCCTAGTAATTTAAATCATGGTTGTAAAATCGGTACATTTTTTAAACCAATATGATGGTAATCTAATTGCTGGTTTTAATGTTCTTACTCTTTTTAAACAAACCAAAGTAATGTAAATGCTGCATTTTATCGCTCCTTAATGATAGGTTTACAGGTACTTCTTTTGATGCCCGAGTACTTTTCACTCCAAGGATGTTATTCAAATTTTTATTTCACTCCCCTTACCGACTTCTGCGATGAAGAGGTAGCGCAAGTATGGTTGAATTTTCGCGACGTTTAGCTCTAATGAAGTAGTGAGACTCTTGTTCCTCACAATATCTCAATTGCTTTCCCCAAGCCAAATAACTGCGAGCTCTGTAATGTCCTTCATACGCTGTACGCTTTGATTTTCAGAATAGGAGAGTTAACCTTTCTTATAAGAGTGAGAATGTAATTCATCATGTTTGTTGCAGTTCTAGTTAGATATTCCCTCACTTATAGATGCCTTCATATTTTCTATCGACTGAAAAGACTGGTGTATCAACAATCCTTGAACATTTAAAAAAAATAAGAGTTTAAAAACAATCAATGAAGTTCTTACCTTTTTAAGCTAACTTACCTTTGCCATTTGAACGTGGCAAAAACAGTCAAACTATGAACATAGCAAACTTGTCTCATCACATCAAAATGTTCGTGCCTCAATCAGAACTGAACTTTGGCACTTGACCTGACGAAAACAAATACAAGCTCGTACTTGTGTTCTGTCTATCACAATGCCTGTGTATCACAATGCCTGTGCATTGTACGACAATGTACCACAATGTATTGTATTTCTGTGTATCACAATGCCCCACAAGCGACGGAGGAAAAACGATTCTCAGCTTTTGTAAAAGAATCGTTCTATGCATCTTCTGACTGCAGGAAATTCAAGGCCCTTTTTCTTGCGGCAGAATGACGAGCGCCTCAGCACCAGGACGTGAATACAAGTTCTGGTGTATATAAAATGTTCCGCAACGTTTCTTTTGAGTTTTGAAAAAGAGGAAACGCTGACGCCTGCTGACAGCATGCGTGACCTGGCGTCAGGAGCGTCTGTCATGCAGCATTAAACGGAAATGCTGGAGTGAAGCAATGATTGCAGCAACAAATGTTTGTACATGATTTGAACATAACGCGTTTTGAATGAGAAAAAAAGTAGCCAGTGTTAGAAGAGTTAAACTTGGACTTTGGTTATTCCATACAGAGTTTCTCCGGTTATTTTTATTTCAGATCAATCTTGTACAGATTTTTTAGCATAATTATTGTTCGTTGAGTCTGGGGCATAGAAGTTAAAGATCGTTATTGAAACTTGAAGGTTTTCAAAGAATATTTGATATTTAAGCAGCAGGGAAACGGCGGCCGCTGCTCAAAATTGAGCAAGGTTCAGAGAGCAAAAGGTCTAAGCTGCAGTAACATCTCAAGAATGTAGTAAAGTGTTGCATTGCTCTCTTTTCCCTCATAAAATTTGAGGTTCGACTCTGAAAGATAAGCACAACAGGAATAGAATAAATAAATGAAGGAATACAAGCAAACTGCTTGAAAACAGGTACTTGAAAGTACAAACATGCAAATCATTTTTGGGTTTGATCAGCTGAGTGTGTGTCACATTCAAAATGCAAGATACTCTCTGTAGTCCCAGTTACAATAGCAATGCAACACTAAACGTTTGAAATTTTGTGACCGCTTACCCATGACAACTGTAAGGAAAAATGAATTTCTTTTTTGTTATACCCTATTTCGGTTACCAAGCTGAAAAATTGGAAAAAGATTTACATACGCTTTCATCAAGACATTTCATGCATATTAATTTTTGGATAACTTTAGTGTACTCGTAGAAAATAATTCTTTTTTCAATTACAAAGATAAGCTTCCGAAGGCTTTTCTCTCTTCAGTCATCTACAAGTACCGTTGCGCACTGTGTGCGTCTGAGTACGTAGGGTCCACAAAAAGGGCTCTGCGTATTCGTGTAGCAGAGCATGCCGGACGAAGCTTCCGAACAAATAGGCCTCTAGCTTCTCCCCCTCAATCCTCTGTGCGTGCCCACTGCCCATGCAGAAAAATGCGACTTGCCTGTTCGTTTAGATGATTTACTGATAATTGCAACCTCTTCTAGTCTAACAGATCTTCGTATTTTAGAGTTTTTTTTTTATCATGAAAAGCAAACCGGTTTTGAATGATACTCAATCTTCCTATCCCTTGCAAATTTCCTGTTAGCAATCGCAAATGTTAACCATACATATGTATATATATATATATATTTTCTTTCCTAACTATGAAAATAACTGTGTTTCCTCAGATGCTGAAGATGACCCTTGTGGTCGAAACGTTCATCTTTCGTGTATATTTTTAGTTCTGGCATCTTAAACTCACCAAGTAATGATGTCTATTTTAAAAGTGACTAGCCTTGCTTTTTCCTTATTGTAACACTAAACGTTTTTCATAGTTTTGAACAGTACAAACTGCCTGAAGCTTCTGATTACTGCGGTGTTCGCTGCATTTTGCCTTCCATGTTGCTGTGAACATAACAGGTTCACCTGCCCAGAGAACTACAGTAATATAGCTAACATGAAATGTGCACCGAATGAATAAAATAAAGTCCTAAATTGATTCATTTTGAGCGCATCAAGCAAGAAAAATAATTTTCCAGAACAATGTGACTACTACCAGCAAAGAGAGAATGCATCAGTCGAATTTCCCGCCATTCCGTTCTTGCTGCAAACTTTGCCTGTGCTTTACAGCGAAGGCGTACAGTTCGCTGCGACCACCACATTTCTGCAAGAAATAAGAACGGCTTAACCAATTTCTTCGGGGCTCCAGAGAAGATCAACAGCAGTTTTCCGCTCATGAATTGTTTTTTCTTGAGCGGCCGTTTGGGGCCGAGAAATGGGCACCACGGTCGGGGAAACACGGTAGGGTCATTTCTGTGGGGGAAAAACACCTCCTCTTGTTCGGCTAGCCAATAGAACGGCTTCATTTCAAACAAACTTTATGACGTCATCATTGCGACATGTCGTTAGGCCAATAGCGGTGCCAGATTTGGGGCTGCATTGTTGCCAGATGCAATATGAGCGCTGCTATTGGTTCGTTGCCATGACGTCAGCATTGCTACATGGTCAACCAGAAAAAAAGGCTGGTTTGACCCTACCTTGTTTCTTCCACCGTGACCCGCGCCCCAGAACTGCGCTCGTATCCGTGATACACAGCTCCAGCACATGCTCTTCTCACGATTTTTGTTTGTTCACCATCAAACTTTACAGTTATTTCAGTGCCTTGCAGTATTTCTCCTCTTCCCGCTGCACTATACGATCCTTTCCAAGCTTTTAGTTGTTCAGGGTGGTCCACGTGTAAGGTACCTTTTTAAAACTATTACAGCTATGAAACTAAAAGTATTAAAGTGATTTGGTTAATTCAGAATGACAGGAGAAATTCCAAAGTTTAGGTCAGCAACACTCGTTGCAACAAACTGAACTGAAGCATCAGTTTGTATGGCCCGTGGCCTGCCCCAACGTTGTCTGTCTGCTGTTGTCCCTGTTTCTCTAAATTTCAATACCAGTTTTTATGCAGTTTTTCTAGTGTCTTTTTTCAATACCTCCAATATTCCCGTAATTCCTCTGAACAGCAGTAACCGAACAATTGCATCAAAAGTAAAGCTCTACTATTTTTGCTCGTTGTTCCACTGCTTAGCGATCCATTTTGAGGGATGGATTTCATGTCTTTTTCGGGCAAGATGTTGTGGTTGTCGGTAGACTGGATACGCTGGTAGAAATCTTTAAAACCTCCTCATACATTCTGAATCAACCAAATCTCTTTGCTATTTGTAGTTTTGTAGCTATAACAGTTTTGAAAAGTAATATCACAAATGGGCCACCCTGTACCATCATTGGGCGAGTTTGGTCCCCAAAGCGTTGCGTTGAAAATTTCAGGTCGCGTTGAATTTAATACATGCAAAACATTCATAAAAAAGTTGGGCTATGCTATTAGGAAAAAATTTTTGTAACACTGATCGTGAAATAGAGTTCAGGATTCGCTCCAACATGCACCGTTTTACATCCTGCAACAGATACATGGATGTGTGCAAACACATGTTTTCAATCACCGCTGATTTTCCAGAGTCGACTGTTGTGTGAACAAAAGATGGATTTTAAAATAATCTATCAACCCAAGAAAACACAAACAACTCAACATTTTTATGTGTTAAAATTCAGCTCACACAGAAGATGACGTAGCATATCACGGAGTTGTACAGCCATATTCAATTTCATAATTACATGGCGGGTACGAATATAGGTCGGTTAATAATGAAGCAGGGTAATATAATTACCATGTTATACAGAAATGTTATATATAGATGTATAAATAAATATGTATACATAATAGCTTTGTTATTTAAATTGGCACATTTGCTGTGATTAGACACACTGAATTCTGCGGCATGAAAATCTGCGACGCCAGTGCGTGAGTTAGGCTGATTTGATTTTCCATATATATTTTGACAAAATTAAAAATAAACGAAAAATTAGAACAATTAAAAAGTGACTTCAGGCTAAATGCATTTAGGTAGAATATCAGCAAATTAATGGTCAGACTAACCATTTACTGAATGCATCTTACATGCCTCAAAAATGACTTTTTATATTCTCAAATTTTCTGGATTTTTTTATAATTAAATAAAATTTTAAATTAGATTTAATTAAATTAAAATTGACTCTAATTCAGAAAAAAGGTACGCACCAACCGTCTGTCTTGACGCAATAAAGCTCCACCGACACGCCTGTATTGCTATGCATTGAAACCTGCAATTGTATTTTGCTTGAATTTTTAACAAAAATCTTCAATTAATTACGCACTCCCTTAATTAGCAATGCTATCAAACAACGTAATGTTGTGTTCATTTCACAATACAAAATGGATTGTTTTTATCACTGTTTAAGTGGTTCCCTATGCTCCATTAAATAACTAAAAACTCATTTCTATACACTTCTTTTCTTCACAATACCACAGACACTTACTACGTACGTTGAATGAACTATGACTACAAGAACGAATAAATTAGGAATGGTTGGCAATCTAAATTATTGAAGATTGACAAAGCATCCATCTCATCACACCCTTTACAGCATGGATTAGATAAAATTGTTCTTTTTGTGTTCATGTCCAGCTCACGTCCGCATCTCGGATTTTTCCTAAATACAGTCCGAGCTTTCCTCTCTAATGCAGTCTGCCGGACAGCATTTGTGCCGGACAGCAATTGTGCCGGACAGCAATTGTGCCGCACAATTGTGCCGGACGATTATTCTGCTGATAACAGGACCAATGCCTCCCCCCCTTAGGACACGGTATCCTACATACGGGCACGTGATCTGAAATAACTAAAAACTCCAACAGAGATGACAGAGTCTCATCAAATTATCGCGGTGAGACATTCCATTCTCATCGTCAGGTCTCTCATTAGCGCGTCTCAAGCAGCTCAATGAGGCACGAGAGCGTAGTGCTCACACGCTTCCCCCCCCCCCCC
>JACJUY010013336.1:0-14757 GCA_014220935.1 Platorchestia sp. MABIK | reverse complement strand
GAGGGGCACATGACAGGGTTACCAGCACCGAGGGGCACATGACAGCAGCGTTACCAGCACCGAGGGGCGCATGACAGCAGCGTTACCAGCACCGAGGGGCGAATGACAGCAGTGTTACCATCACCGAGGGGCACATGACAGCAGCATTACCAGCACCGAGGGGCACATGACAGCAGCGTTACCAGCACTGACGGGTATGCAAGGGCGACAACTTTGATGTAGGTGAGGCTGTCGCCGATGGTGGAGAGGCAGTAGACAAGCACGGCGCCAAGCAGCATCACCACCGCAACCCTGTCAGCATCATGGAGATAAATACTCCCTTACATACATTTCAATACAGAAAACTGTTATGAAGTGCTCAAACGAATAGACAAGCATCTCAGACTAACACCTCTGCAAGAAGAATTGAAAGTCAAATGGGGCCTGAGTTAAGGAGTGTGGATTGTAGGAGACTGAGTTAAGGAGTGTGGAGATGGAAGAGACTAAGTTAAGGAGCGTGGAGATGGAGGAGACTGAGCTAAGGAGCATGGAGATGGAGGAGACTGAGTTAACCCATTAATGCCGCGTGGCAAGTATACTAGCCACATAAAAAAAATGAGTTATTTTCAACACTATGAATGTGAGCGTTTGGATTGGAGTCTAACGGTAATGAGAGGAGTACTGAACGAGTTCAGAACCAGTTACAGCGGTCAGCTATGCTTCACGCCTGCTCAGATGACCTTGGAAGTTGCTGCTGTGAACAATGGCGTTACTACACAAGAAAAAAACGTAAGTTACTGCTTATATCTGATAGCTATGATTCACTTCTATGCTGAAAACTGTAGTTAAAAAGTTGTTCTAATGATATATGCATGCACTCACATGATTTTAATCTCATACGACCACTTTATTTTACTACATATATTTGTGGCAAGTGTACTTGCCAATCGGTAATAAAATTATGGAATCGCTATTTTCCCATTAAATCACTTTACGATTAGTATTAATACATTTTAACCCACATTTCAGGTTGTCTCTAGACGAAATTCATGATTTCCTGTTAGAAGAAGATGAAGAAGAGCATAAGAAAGTCCGAATAGCAATAGAGCCCCCTGAAGAGATGCCTGAAGCTGCAACAGACCAGGATAGTGATGCTTCAGATGACGAAGTTATGTGCGATCCAGAGCTCCTTCCTAGGAGAATTTTACTCACCAAGGTTTTGAATGATGATGTGGACAACGATCAGTCTGAAATTGAGTTCAATCCACCCTCAACATCAACTGGCCGTATATCAAAACGACAAAAAAAGGTTGTCTACATGTGGCACACTGATAAAAGTAAGGTTGCAAATCTAATCCCAGATTTCAGCGAAACACGTGAGGTAGTTGACGTCCCAAAAACCAATACTTTAGAATTTTTTGAGGAACGGTTTTGGACAGAAGATTGCATCAACGTTTTGTGTGAACAGAGTAAAAACTATGCTCACCAGAAGGGAATTCCCTGTAGCGATGTAAATGCTGAAAACATGAAATTATTTTTAGCCATTCTCATTCTCTCAGGGTACAATAAGGTTCCTAACAGACGGCTGTACTGGAGTGATTTGCCTGACACCCAAAATAAACTTGTGATGAATTCAATGAGACGTGATACCTTTGATCAAATAATGAGATGCTTGCACATCAACGATAGCATGAAAATGGATGGTGATCGATTCTACAAGGTGCGTCCGCTTTTTGAGCACTTGAACAATTCCAATAAAGATGAGAAATGTGGTGAATACTACAGCATTGATGAAATCATGGTTCCACATTTTGGAAGTCATGGTGATAAGCAGTATATAAGAGGGAAACCCGTAAGATTTGGGTTCAAACTTTGGGCAATCTGCACATCTGATGGGTTTCTACAGAACGTTGAGCCATATTGTGGTAGTCATACTAAAATTTCTGATAGGGGTTTTGGTCTTGGTGGGAACGTCGTCCTAGAAATGATTGAAAGAGTGAACATATAACCCGGCCAGCACATAGTATTTGACAATTTCTTTGCCTCAGTTGCATTACTCGAGGAACTTTCACAGAAAAAAATTGCAGCCACTTGTACTCTAAGAGAAGACCAACTATCAGGTGCCCCTCTAAGACCCGGAAAAATCTTGGAAAAAGAAGAACGAGGAACTAGTGATGAAGCGTTCACAAGCTGCCTTTCGGTTGTAAAGTGGAAAGACAACAAAGTGGTAAGCGTTGCCTCCAACAAACTTCGTTCAGATCCAGCAAAAAAAGCAAAACGGTGGAATCGAGTTGACAAGAGACACGTTTAAGTTGACCTACCGCACTCAATCCACGTTTATAACCAGCATATGGGTGGCGTCGACGTATTTGATCAACAAGTAGCAGCATATCCATGCAGAATAAGATCAAAGAAATGGTGGTGGCCTCTATTTGCCTGGACCGTCAACGCCCAAGTTGTAAATGGATGGAAACTTTTCTGAGAACATAAGAAAATTAGCCTTATGGAATTCTCACGGCAACTGGTGATATCAACTTTGACTAATTATGGGAAACCTAAGGCGAAACCAGGTCCAGTTCCTATGTCTGTTGTGAATAGAGTGCGGTACAACAGTCAACATCATTGGACCTATAAAGGCACACGTCCGTACAACAGATGCCGTAAATGTGGCTCCCGAACCATTTATTTTTGCAGAGTGTGCAACATTCCTGTACACTCAGAGTGTATGAAAACCTTTCACACCAAAAAAGAAACCTAGGAAAAACAATGTATGAACTGTTTCTTGCAGAAAATCTTTCACGGTAACTTTGATTTCTCAGCAACTGCAAATTATTATTTTATTGCCGGGTGGCAAGTATACTTGCCAGTCTGTATTTCAGTAACAAATACAATTTTTCGTTTTTTTTCTTCACAATTACGAGCGAGTTAAGGAGCGTGGAGATGGAGGAGACTGAGTTAAGGACCTTGGATATGGAAGGAGACACAGTGGGAAGACATGTGAAAATGTTACATTAATTACCTGCCAAGTGATGTTGCTTTGAGACCTATAATTGGAACCTGAACTTAGACAACAACACAACACATGTTGCAAACATGAACGTGGGGAAATGGAGTAACTTAAATTGTAATCGCATGTAAAATCGGGATAAAGATATTTTGCAAAAATAAGACAAAAATGAGGGCCCCCACCTGGCAATGGGCAGGACACTCCTGCAGAAGTGGTGTTGCAGGCAGGCCGTCAGCACTACACGCACCACGCACCACAGCAGCCGCCGGCTCACGCTCACCACAATGAAGATCACCACACGAGGCTCTATGAGGTACAGGTTCTGGGGAATGTCGAAGTGAGGTATTGATTAGGCTTTGCAATCCCGGGACAAAATGAAAATCCTGGAATCCCGGGATTTCAGGAAGGGAATCCCGGGAACTCTTTATATTTTGACATTGCCCATGCAACACAGTATTTGGTGGTTTAGAGAGCAAAAAATCTTTATCTGAGAAGGATTCTCTAATGAATTCACTCTTTGTAACTACATTTATTGATACACCATCAACTGCTACAAGCTTGGTCACTTGTTCTTCCAGAATACTTTGATGAACCTTTGAGAAACTTGTTATTTTTATTTGTTTAGGTTTAGTGCTATCACTACTGCTCTCCCTTGCATGAGGGCGCTTTGTCCCAATACGAATTATTTTTTCTCAGCTACTAGTTGACGCAACTGGGTCTACAGTTTCAGGCCTCACTATGTTGTGTTCACTCTTTAGGTGACGTAACAAACCACTGGTAGACCAGCCTTTGCAAAGTAAACTCTTGCCGCACTTTATACACTTTGCACTTTCTCCAGTTGTATCTTCAACATAGTATCACCCGCAAAGGCTTTCGTTTCAATGACAATGGTCATTGCCATCGTATCTACAACACAACCTATTCTTTATTCCCTGCAGAGTAAAACCACGAAATACAATCTGATGCAATAGTTGAACTACATTATGAGATAGTGTAGACTACACTGTGTCGTTATGTAAATTGCAATAATATTAAAACAATGAAATTCTACCTTGAGCTCTCTAATTGATTAATCATATTAAACAGCATGATTTTAAGTTTTTTTTCTCATTCATATCCTAAAATATATACACTATTTAGAACTTCGGGAATTCCCAACAAAAAAGGAATTCCAGGAACGGGAAATTTCATCCCCAAATCATCCGGGATCCCAGGATACAAACAACCAGTATTGATAGAACGGAAATGTTCCGTATATAAATTCGTCAGAATGTATCAGGTTCTAACAAAAGTTATGTACATTTTTTTAAATTGAAATAAAGTGAAAATCTTATCAAAAATATATTTATTTCGTCTTCAACAAAGTCACCATTTTTATTAATTACATCTTCCCATCTTGCTATAAGCTTTCTGATTCCTTCTTCATAGAATTTAGCCAGTTTGCACTCAAAACAAGAAACTAGTTTCATTTCGACCTCTTCTCTTGAAGTAAGCCTTCGTCCCATTAAATGATTCTGTAAGCTCTTGAAAAGATGAAAATCGGTTGGAGCAAGATCGGGAAAATATGATGGGTGATGCATGACTTCCTAGCCAAATTCTTCAATGAGATTTTTGATTGCTCTTGAAGTGTCTTGCATTATCATGGTGCAGAATCACTCCTTTTCGATTGATCAAAGAAAGCCGTTTTTCCTGTAAAACTGCTTTTAAACAAGTTAGCTGCTGACAGTAAACTTCAGATGCTTTTGTTTGATTGTCACCCATTAGTTCACAATAAACAATTTCCTTCAAATCCCACCATAACAGTAAAATATGCCTGACATGCTCTTTACTCGGAGTGCACATTAGGCCTAAAAGTAGTTATTAATTACAATGATTATCACACAATCTGAAAGAAGAAATAACATTTTATTAATTACCATAAATAAGTACACAACATTAACAAACTAAATTGAAGTTATTGTGCCCCAAACATATAGCTCAAAATTTGGACAGAACTTCTGTCACAATCTGATACATGAGATACAGGTTATAAGAAACATATGAAGCATTGGTAGCTATTTATACATGAATGATATATTGAGTACTTAAATATATAAACTCATGTGTATTGGGCCTCCATCACTATCAATACCACCTTGTATTGGGCCCCCATCACTATCAGTACAACCTTGTATCAGGCCCCCATCACTATCAGTACAACCTTGTATCAGGCCCCCATCACTATCAGTACAACCTTGTATCAGGCCTCCATCACTATCAATACCACCTTGTATTGGACCCCCATCACTATGGGCTGGGCCCCATCATTATCAGTATCACTATGTATTGGGCCCCCATCATTATCAGTATCACTATGTATTGGGCCCCCATCACTATCAATAAATATCACCATGAGCTGTGCCCCATCACTATCAGTACTACCTTGTACTTGTACAACGGATCAAAATTATTTGACGAGCAGACCATGAAAAAAGTTTTAGCTCACTGAACTGAGAGTGAAAATAACGGTACCATTACGGGTGCCGGCCATCTGTGTTGTGTGATGCAGTGATCACTGTGTTGTATACACTGCATGAGGCAAGGCAGAAGCAGCCATCAGCTTAGCAAGACCTCACTTCTGCTAACTATGCAAAGGCAGAGCTGAACTTGGGCTAGAGATCACTTCTACAGAAATTAAGAAGTTACAGGTTTCTAAGTCCCTAAAAGAAAATGGATTTGCACTAAGTAGTTGGTGACTTCCAAGGTCCCATGTGATGAGAAGAAACTTAGAAGCTATAGAAAATGGACTAGTAAGAAAAATTTCATGTACCACGACATATCTGGTGTGGGAGTGAGGCAGCCAGAAGACAGTGCGGTAGATGTTGAGGTACTGAGTGGCCAGCACCAGTAAGCTCAGTAGGCACATCAGGCTCTCAAATGCAAACACCGACAACCTCGGGATGTCAGGCAGGGGCATGTGGCGAATAGAAGTGGTCTGCGATCCCTCCTCGTAACACCTGAAAAAAAGCCAGTTTCAATGTTTGTTTCAAAAGCCCATTTTTAAGATGCAAATATTGCAATCCTTTGAAAGAATTAGGTTAAAAAATACTCAATAATAACTAGAAATTAACCATGCTTGAGAAATGACAAGAAATTTACCTGATGAAATGAAGAAAAAAGGTTTCCGAACAATACTCAAATAAATACTCTAAAACACTCATAAACAGTTACACTAGATCATCAGTTTAAGCTTCCCTAATCACAACAAAGGTATTCCTAAAGAAGGAAAGCACCATTTAGTAAGAGAATGGGGAATTGATGCACAAGGTGGGTTCCCACAGAAGATCCTCTGCACATACAAACAAGTTAGAAAGGAAGTTTGTGAAACAAGATAAAATTAGAAGAAAGTAACTGGTGCTAAAAAACAGGACAGCAATGAACCAAAAAAGATGGTCCTTAAAAAAATTCTATTTTAACAAAAGGAAACCATTCATAACTTTCAGCTCAGAATCTCACTATTTTGCCCTGAGAGCTTTAATTCCCCAAGGTAAAATAGTTGTATCCCTCTGAGCAGCTAGTAAAGAGTTCTGATGCAGATATAACCTATTCCACTGGTTTTGAAATTGTACAGCCAATTTTACCAGTTCAATTTAAGGTCATATTAACATTGAAACAATAGATAAAACAAAGACACACAGTGCTACAGTTTTATGGATGATGATAAAGGTTCACTGTAATAAGCATCACTTTCAAAAGGCCTGTGCATTCCATGCACCTAAAACGGAACACAGTTAGGCAGAAATATGCTGCACTAATATTATCATGATCTACATGAATAAGCTAAATACAGAATGAATAACTTTAACTTCTATAACTTTGAAGGTCAGCAACATTTTCAGTTACTTTTTGTGTTCATTGGATTAGTTACTACAATTTCCTGCATCCAAGAAAATGTAGCTGAATCATTGAGCACAAGAGATGCTTGATGATTTTCTTGGCTTAAATATGGATGCAGCTCTTTAGGTTAGTTTATAATACATAGAAATCCACCAATAAAGGCATATTAATTATCTCACAAGAAGTTCATTGCAAACTATGCTGAGCAGGCATCTTGTAGCAGCTTGTATGTTCAAGGTCCAGCAAGTATTTATGTTCAAATAGAGTTCTTAGCTTAATGCCTCACATTGTTAACTGGAACCCAAATCTACATGACTATATAACAAGAAATAGTCATGTAATCACAAAATTGAAGATAAAAAACATTGAAAATATTAAAAGGCACAATAAAACCTAGGTCAGTTGGTAAGTTAATTAACAAAACCCAGAGACATACTTGTCATTTTACTGTTGAATAATCAATGTAAGGATTTATTTCACTTTTTTTGTTAGTGTATTATGATTTTCACATCATTTTTTTGAACCTTAAATTGAAAATGAGATGGTCATATAGACATATATGGATGATCACTGTGAAAATGTTTTCTGGATTTTGAATCAAAAATGAGATTACCTAAATAGACAAATACCACCATAATAAAATTGTGTTTTCAATTGAGGTATCAAATTCTTTGCAATTACTTTTTATTCTCTTGCTCAGCAGCATGTCGAGCAGCAGCTGCAGCTGCAGCAGAAGCAGCCGTTGCTCTCAAGTAAGCATTTCGCCGCCCACCAGGCATTTTGTCTTCTGCACTTATGAAGAAACAATGGAATAATTATTAGCAAATGGCCACCTGTGCAAATACATTTATTTTATCATAATGTTTATTTATATCATATATTTATAAAATGCATATTAAAAATGATTCATGAGTATTTGGTAGAGACAATCCTGAAAATTTAAGTAGGATTTATATAAGCATAAACAATTCTGTTGGCCTGAATTTCAAATTGAACTATTAGCATAAAAATTATAATTTAAAAATTGAAACAAGAAAGAATTTCTAAAAGGAAGAGGGACAAGAAACATTTCATATTAAACCAGTAGTATATAATTAACTACATTTTCCTAGCTCAATAGTTTATTTTTCACAATACCTCTAATGTAGTATCCTTGCTTTTTTTTTACACAGGTCTAACATATTGAAAACTTTGCAAGTTAACATAATAATGACATCTTCCACAAATGGTTTGAGTGACTGAGGCAAAAAGTTCTTAGAAGATGAATAGTCTTGTTTTTACTTCTCAATTTTTTCAGGTCTCCTGGTCTTTGTTGCACATGTATCTCAGGTCCATACACGTCTGTGAACAGAACAAAAACAGTGATTTTGGTAAATTAAAATTTATTCATTTAGTGTTTAGCTTAGGAGAATATTTTGATATGTCAAATGGATGATAATTTGTCAGGATATGCATAACCACATGCTACATAAATTAAAACCTACTACATCACAGTAAGGCGACTGAATGGGAACAATGGTTCAAATGAGATAGAGGCAACCTAAAGCTTTTACAATCTAACAAAAACAAAAAGGACTATAACATTACTTCACAATCAAATGATTCCAATAATTATTACCAACAGTTCTAATAAAGAAAATTGGTGCAGGCTCATTTTTCTTTTTTCTGTTAATTTGTTTAACAAAATATTCCTTTCCCATATAGAAAATTTATTTTTACATAAGATGAAAGTTACAGACACTAAATATTTTTCAGCTGTAAGCTACTCTATTCTACTCTATTGAATGATGCATTCCTGCAACTAAAGAAATATAAAATTGAAAGCAAAGTGTTTTGAGTTAGTTGTTAGTGGCAACAGGTCTCCTACTTTCATAATTGTTGTAAGAAATTTTCTAACTAACTTCAAGATTGTTTATTGAATTTTTGAATCAAAATTTCTACTTCCTAGAAGATTCCATGCTGATAAAAACAATATTGAGGCCATAGTTCTTCACTTGATTATGGTCTGGTAAGCTGAGAGTAGAAATTGAGGCTCTCAGATGAGTCAAAATATGATCCACCAACTTACTCTCTCTAGCTAATCAGTTATATTATCATGGTGTAACTTTCCTATTCTTGAACTCATGTTTGAAAATTTAATGCTACAATTTACTAGGTTGTAATAGTTTTTCTTCAGCCCACAAACACAAATATTAGACAACTTAAATGGCCAAGCTGGAGATATATAAGCTGCAAATATTTTACTTTTTCATGACTGTTTGTTGCACAATATTTTTAAATTTGTAAATTGGTTGAAATGTTGCAAATGCCATAGCAAATGTCATAGCAGCCTTACAGATATATTTTTATAGGTTCTTTTTCAGATAATTTTATTCTCCAGAAGGATAAAAAGAGACTAAATTTTTCAAGTGATACCAGCTAGTAAAAAAGGAAAACTAAAATATTCCAGAAAAACAAGCTATTCAAGATTCAAGCCTAATTATTAGTTATGATATTCAATTAAACATCATTAATAAGATACAGTACATTTTTTTCATAGAAGTTAAAGAAGAGTGCAAGGAATTGGAATCAAGTGCAAAGTTTAACCAGGATTACAATTAATCCTAGATAGATTAAAGGCTTACTCCTACACAAGTGTCGTAGATCTCTCAAGGTTTAGCGATGCTTTGAGGACAAGCTTATGCAGTCTCAAGTCTTAACCACCCAGAGTGTTTTCAATATTGATTGGGTAAGAACTTCCTTGACAAGTGTCACATTAGTAGCATCTCTTATACAGTGCCTCACTTGTACTTGAACTTGAAATTGAGGGCCGACAGTGTCGGGGCCTTTGTAACGGCCTAAATTCCCTCCTCAATACTCACACAAAAGAATAGTTCAGCACCTGTGTACCAGACTTGTCCACTAAACTACTCAGGATTCACTAATCCTTGTCACAAACTCCCATTAGACGGCATCACTGGGATAACCAGTACGTCAAGACACCGTCTCCGTGCATGGTGGGTCATAACAGCCCACTCTACATGACTGGCTCATTTCAGTCACTGTCTTATACTCCAGGCACAAACAAGGAAAACTTTCATAGCTTCAATGATACTCAAATTACACTCATGATCTAATCCAACAATACAGCGCATACCACAATCATCTTCAGAACATCTGGCATACCACTCATTCTCTCCATACTGCTCAAACACTACATTCATTAAACTTACTCTCTCTTGTTCATACTTACTACATTCCAGCACAAAATGCTCAATTGTTTCTTCCACTCTCCTCTCACACTGCCAACATAATCTATTATTATTCTCATTCCACCTTCATGTACGCCTATTCACGCTCAATGACTTACACCTCACAGCAAACAAGAGCTGGCTACCAAAACTACTATCATAGAACATCTCACACTTAGGCACTTCCTTTTCAATATACGAGATTAGTGTAGGCTTTTGCGCAGGGTGTAATTTCAGAATTGGAGGACATAAATTAGAGAAAAGTTCAAAAATTTTCAAATGAGTCGTTAAAAAAGTTCACTTTTCCCTACATTTTAGTTCTAAAAAAACCTTCAAATTTGCATTACAAATCACTGAAATATATATATATAGTTGATATTAATTTACTATCACTGGATATCTTATGAGGTTATTGAACAGCGAAGGATTTAAGATTGTTAACTTCTTGATGATTGAATTCAACCCAGTGCTCAAGGAGTATTCTCAGCAGCATCATTAAATAGCCATTGTGCATCTTAATCTTTCATTTTATTATTTTACTAAACCATACTGTTTTTTGAAATTTCCAATTGTAGGACTTGAGTAGAACAAATTATTTTCAATCAAATCTTCAGCCTTTAAAGCTCCTTGAACGGAGTTAAATTTAGTTTCCCTCTCAATTCTTCATAAAACTGATAGAGCCATTTCTTGCTAGCAGACCTTAGGATAGGAGAGATAGCATTTCTCAATGGAAATGCTACAACTCATGGTAGCAAAGCATCATGCAAAGCTTTTTGTATACATCAAGGAGCTATGCTATGGATAGGTCTGAAAACTTAATTGCACAATCTTTCTAGACTATTTTCATTTTTAATACATAATTTTTCCATGTTTGCCTCTTCTAACTAACTGTTGAGTAGCACCATTAATTTTTTTTTGTTGATTTATTCTGTGATGCCATTGTTTTGTTTGTGCAAAAATATAGGTAAATCTTAAGGATAAGCTAATAATCGATTTTCGAATTTTTGTTGCGTGTATAAAGGTAATTGGGTCGAAATAAACAAATTTTCTTCTCAGAAAATTTTCTTCTCAGAAAACTTTCCAGGGGAAATGAGTATTTTATGAGTTATAGCGGTAGATTACTTACCGCAATTCTAGTCTTTCAAGCAGGAAAAAATCGTTTTGAGGGGAGACTCCGATAGAATCTGTTTCTACGCGCTCAAATTATTGTTTAGTTAAGTTATATTAAGTGCGTAACGTTGCCTTAACTTGCTTTAGGTTACGTTAGGTAAGGTTGGGTAAGGTTAGATCAGTTCAGTTTCGTTACGGTACGTCACCGCTGTAACTCGTTAAATATTCATTTCCCCAAAAAAGTGCATGGAATAAAAGTTGCTTATTAGGATGTAATGCCATGATTCAAGTAACAAAATTTTGAAAATCGATTAGTACCTTCTCCTTAACATTTACCAAAATATCTCATTACTGAATTATTACACCCAATATTTGTTTCGATGCGTACATATGTTATCAGCTTGGTTGTACTTGAGTACAAGTAAATACCCAAGTCCAACTATCTTTACACCAAAACTAAATAAAAAATATTTCTCTTCTTTTACCTAAGTTAGTCAATTTGAAACTATTTAACTAGACATGACAGAGGGAAAGAAGAAAGAAAACTCAAATCGGACGGTAACAAATAAAGCTAATCCTTGAATACTTGCTTGAATTTTCTAGTTTCTAGTACGAGAAACGACATCATGGACTACGCTGTGAAGTTACTAAAATGAAACCAGTACAATGTCAGAAAGATTTGAATTGAAAATTAAATTTTTTTAGCTCTAAGAAGCATTTGTATAAATTCCACGCATCTTAATTTCATTGTTATTAAATTTTGCATGAGGAATATTGTGTACCACCTATCATTGTGCACAAAAATCATCAAACACAATAATTCATTTGATGATGCCACTGTTGGGTTCTGACGTTTTGACTTCACTGATGTAACACGAAAAATACTCTACAGAAAAAAAATACAGAAGTCTAAAATAATATACTTCAGTTATCAATAACATCAAAACAAATTTTCAAGCTCTTTTAGATACGTACTGATCAAAGTTTTACTGAAGGAGAGGAAATTTTTTAAAATATCCACAGTTGAAAAAATTATTACCTAGTTCATGAGAAGTGCAGAGCGAATACCTCCTTCCATACGCGAAAGAATCCACCATCAGTTGCGTTCCTGCAGCTATGAACTCACAATCTGGGGCAATTAGAATGACAGACTTAGAAAGAGAGGATTTTGGATCATATTGTACGAAATACCAGGGGATTGTTGTTATGGAGCTCATAACTGAAAGCATGGACTGCAATCAGATATATGTTTTAGAAAACTCGTATCCAGTAGTTTATTTGGCTATTAATGGTCTAACTCAAAAGACAGAGAGCTATTTTTAATGATATTTTTTANAGTGCATGGAATAAAAGTTGCTTATAAGGATGTAATGCCATGATTCAAGTAACAAAATTTTGAAAATCGATTAGTACTTTCTCCTTAACATTTACCAAAATATCTCATTACTGAATTCTTACACCCAATATTTTGTTTCGATGAGTACATATGTTATCAGCTTGGTTGTACTTGAGTACAAGTAAATACCCAAGTCCAACTATCTTTATACCAAAACTAAATAAAAAACATTTCTCTTCTTTAACCTAAGTTAGTCAATTTGAAACTATTTACCTAGACATGACAGAGTGAAAGAAGAAAGAAAACTCAAATCGGACGGTCACAAATAAAGCTAATCCTTGAATACTTGCTTGAATTTTCTAGTTTCTAGTACGAGAAACGACATTATGGACTACGCTGTGAAGTTACTAAAATGAAACCAGTACAATGTCAGAAAGATTTGAATTGAAAATAAAATTTTTTTAGCTCTAAGAAGCATTTGTATAAATTCCACGCATCTTAATTTCATTGTTATTTAATTTGGCATGAGGAATATTGTGTACCACCTATCATTGTGCACAAAAATCATCAAACACAATAATACATTTGATGATGCCACTGTTGGGTTCTGACGTTTTGACTTCACTGATGTAACACGAAAAATACTCTACAGAAAAAAAATACAGAAGTCTAAAATAATATACTTCAGTTATCAATAACATCAAAACAAATTTTCTAGCTCTTTTAGATACGTACTGATCAAAGTTTTTCTGAAGGAGAGGAAATTTTTTAAAATATCCACTGTTAAAAAAATAATTACCTAGTTCATGAGAAGTGCAGAGCGAATACCTCCTTCCATACGCGAAAGAATCCACCATCAGTTGCGTTCCTGCAGCTATGAACTCACAATCTGGGGCAATTAGAATGACAGAGTTAGAAAGAGAGGATTTTGGATCATATTGTACGAAATACCAGGGGATTGTTGTTATGGAGCTCATAACTGAAAGCATGGACTGCAATCAGATATATGTTTTAGAAAACTCGTATCTAGTAGTTTATTTGGCTATTAATGGTCTAACTCAAAAGACAGAGAGCTATTTTTAATGATATTTTTTAAAACATTTGTCTATTAAATCCTGAAAATGAAAATAATTGGACTGATTCCTCAATAAGCGCCAACTAGCCTAAATTAGCACTCTCCTGATAAAGAGACTGTTTTACATACTTTCAAAAAATAGTTAAGTAACATATGAAGCAGTTTATTACCTAAAAACATAAGATAGCATATCTATATAATAAAATTTGGCTGATATAAACATCCTCAATTACTAATTGATATTAATAGTGCATATAAAGAAAATTTATGGGCTATTTGCATTACGAAACCGTTTTGAAAGAACTACTAAACAATGTATTGATAATGCAAATGACGTTCGAGAAAAACGTCATGGAAATAATTTTTTTCTATCAGGTGTACATTTTCACTATCTGACCAGGTGTACATTTTCACTATCTGTTCAGTTATAAAACTCCTTTTCATCAAAGTATATTTAGCATATATGCATTTCGCATTAAATTACGATCCCATTTTCATTATATATTTCAAATTAAATTACATTGAATAAAAAACACAAAATATTTCTAACAAACTGTTGAGAAATTGCGCGCAATTGATCGCAAACATTTTAAATATGTATGTATGTCTGTGTTTACCATTTCATAAAGGCATATAAAATTATTTACCAATTATCCTATTGCTCATTTACTAGAGATTTGTGTACTATAAAAGTCAATATTTTCTTTGGAGAATATATACTCACAGCACAAGGTAGCGCAATGAGATAGCGATGAAGCATGACACAATGAGTGAAGAACAGTCGCGCGCCGCCACCTGAAAGTTAATGTAAAATATTCAATGAACTGTAATTTAAGAGGTTGAGAAATTATTTAATTTCTGCAATTTTTTGTTGAACGTATTTTTGAATAATTCTGGAAAAAATCGAGGTAAATGTAAGTTTTTAAAAAGACATTGAGTGCATGAGCTAAGAAAATATTTTTTTATATTTCTTGACAAAATGTCGCGATAAAATTTCACAATGGCTGAAAAATCTTTGGTAACCAGTACTTCACTAAAAATATGTCTTACTGCACTGAAGTCTTACGGCAAAAAGTGAGGGAAATAGAAAACTTGTTAACCAGTTAGTTAACAAGTTGATCTGTAACACGGGAAAAGCTCGGGA
>JACJUY010013334.1:7543-20002 GCA_014220935.1 Platorchestia sp. MABIK | reverse complement strand
GGCATCCACATCTGGAGGATTTATTTAATGGCGGGTACTGTTGGGATGGATATATTTGTTGGGCATCCACATCTGGAGGATTTATTTAAGGAAAATGTCGAATCCCGTCATTTTTGACGGGCCGTGTACTCTGTAGTATGCAAATAAGTTCAGAGTTCAAATCTGTTTGAATATCTACTCCGTGAATTGTTAGCTTCCGACTTACGTCTCAAATTCAACACACATTTTGTACACGCACCCACTACATACAAACAGAAGGACTCAATACGCATGTGGTACCATCAGCCAAGCGTAATAATAATATTAATAATTCTTTTTTAAAATAAAAAATTGGTTGTCGTGTTAACATGAAATTTTTGCAACGATTACTTGTAACATTCTTGTGGAGTCAAGTTGTATCTTCCTCACACCGGGTGCTCAAGTTCAGCTTCACTCAACGCCTCATGGACAGAAATTAATACAATTAAAATTCCCATCTCGTTTTACCCTTTTAAACGATTTTAACTTATTGATAAACTCATTTAAATTGAACCTGGATTTTTGGCTTTCAAGTAGGCCAACGATGCCTCCCCTATGCCGCGCAATATAGCTTTTATTTTTATGCTCATTTCTCACTTATTTCAAATGCAAATGGATGTGATAGAGATACTATCCGGCAGCGCACTCTCGTAATATTTATACACGAGCACACAGAGCCATTCTAATGCAGTCAGGCCTCGCGATTACGGACCCAGATGCCAAAGAGCGACAGACATCTTCCTTGGAAAAAGAATGTTCGTCGTATTTTTCCCTGCGCCAAGTTTTGACATCCATATAAGCAATGCACGACTTTTGGCATAGTCATGTAAGCTCGTATTTGCGTTTGTCCCCCGTACCTCTTACAGTCAGCAATGTTGCTTACAGTCAGCAATATTGCCTACAGTCAGCAATGTTGCTTACAGTCAGCAATATTGCTTACAGTCAGCAATAATAAAAGGACAACTGCGGCCGGCTTTTTCAGAGCAAAAAGAATAAATCCGAGGATATCTTGATGAGGGCGGGCCGTGCGAGGCGTTTGACATCTCCGATGTTTGCCAGCTCCAGCTTCTTTTCCGATGACGGCCCAGGCTCCGATAAATTATGTTTTCCTCCCTTCGAGCTCATCAGGAAAATCCCATCAAAATTTGAAGATTAGGGACTCCAAACCTGACTGAAGTCTAATGGAAAGATTGGCTTTGTAATCCGTTTATTGTAAGTCTACGTCAGAACACGCCTTCGCTGTCGCTTTTCTCAAGATGGCCACATTTCCAGATAATGGATATATTTGCTTTTGTGAAGCGTGCATTTTATTCCCTTAACAATGTATCGAGATTTCTCATTCAAATGTGAAATGAATGATCTTTCGACAAGGATTTAACTACAAATGTATGTTATGGAATTTAGAACACGTTTTCCTTGTTTAAATTCGCTCAATTTGGATGATAAAATTCGAACATTCAAAAAATCAGCGAGATGATTACAGTAATGTCTGTTGTGTCTCTTATATTTTCACCATGTGTGATTTACTCCATAGTTTCGAGTGAAAAGAGATTAAGCGGTAACAGGAAACATGATCCTCGCATATTTAAGGTACAATGATAGTTCTGATTGGGGAACTTCAAACGCAGGAAAATGAGCAAAGTAATTTGGTGTGGATATAATGGCCATGTTTAAATACATAGAGGAGTAAAGTTTGACGTCTGAACCAATTTTATTTAAATAAAATTTATTTATGAAAGATTTCTGTTTGAATACCTAAAAAAATAGGCTACGAGGAAGAACCTATCAGATGTAAGGATAATTTATTTCTAAGAAAAGTTTCTTAAACTAGAAAATATTTTTGCTTATTTACTTATGCCCCTGATATGCCCTTATACCACTACCGTAAGTAAAAACACACAGGCTTGCATGTTCTTAGAAAGACAACGTCTAAAAGTTAAGCTATTCGGCCAGTTAAGCTATAAGTTAAACAGTTAACCCATAAGGGCTACTATCTATTTTACATGTAGCAAGACATATTTAGATCCCGGGTAAAGTTTCGCTTCAAAATAATGTCCTCAAACAGTCATAAATATAAGTCAGTCTCTGAGACAAAAACTTGCAGAGACATGAAGCTGTCCAGCAACATAAAGAACAGCTCAGCTCTGCAGAGCAGCCAGAAGAACTGTAGCGTTAAAAGTTACTTAAGAAAATATTCTCTGATTGCTTACATTGAACGTCGAATAGAAGAGCTATACTGCCATTTTTAACAGCTTACTACCAATAAGATTCTCAAAATTTGATCGTTTACTGTTTTCTGGCGCTCACAGAAGGGTTTTGGATGGCACGTCCAGCTCAATTTTGAACCTCCGTGAAAAATCGTTTATGGGTTCCGACTTAGGCTTACCTCACCTCACGCAGTCTACATAGGGAGGGGACCGACTTAGGCCTACCTCACCTCACGCAGTCTACATAGTGAGGAGACCCACTTAGGCCTACCTCACCCTACGCAGTCTACATAGGGAGGGGATCGACTTAGGCCTACCTCACCTCACGCAGTCTACATAGGGAGGGGACCGACTTAGGCCTACCTCACCTCACACAGTCCACATAGGGCCACAACACACCGCCATCAGTACCGGCACCACACAGCACCAAGCATGGTAAAGGAGTACGCTGCTCGTAAGAAGAACGTGTGCTGAAACTATTTTAATGCACTTTGTTGTACAAACTCCACTAGAGACTTGGCAACGAGCGCCTTCCATTAGCGTCTCGAATAGAAAGAAACCCTTTGAAGAAAGTTAAGTGGCATTAGCGTCATCCCGGAGCTGCTTTCTTGTCACAGGACGAAGAAGCAAGAAAAGTCGCTGAAAAAGAAAACTTTGCGATCGATGGGCGGAGATCCTTATAACTCAACGTCATCTGATACTGCAAATACAAGATGATATGTTCATGAAAATTAACTTCTCAAAGGAAACTTAATTTCTTGCGAATAAAGCTTTCACGTTTTCGTGTCTCATGAAGTCTCCCCCGCTGTCTGTAAATTATTATTCTCTGGAGATTTGGCGACAGAAGTCAATCCAAAAATTAAAACAATTCACAAATAGGTGACTGTGATTTTTGCCAATTTTGGCACTTTAAGGTACAAAGAAACGTCTAAACACAAGCTTAAAATAGTGGCCATAACCTAACACTAGTTTTCTGCACTTTATACCGTATGTCGCACAAAAACCCGAACCGAGTATTTATTTTCCTCTATCAGTAATACCATCATTAGAAACCATGACCATGCAATTTCAAGTAAAATTATGAAGGTGTTACTGATACGGGTATTCGTATGATGGTGTTACTGAAACGGATATTCTTATGATGGTATTACTGATACGGGTATTCTTATGATGGTATTACTGATACGGGTATTCGTATGATGGTGTTACTGAAACGGATATTCTTATGATGGTATTACTGATACGGGTATTCTTATGATGGTTTTACTGATGCGGGTATTCTTATGATGGTATTACTGATACGGGTATTCTTATGATGGTTTTACTGATGCGGGTATTCTTATGATGGTATTACTGATGCGGGAATAAATACTCGGTTCGGTTTTTGTGGGACATGCTGTATAGTGGACTGTGCATTTATTGGGTAGGAAGACCCATTTAAGTCCCAAGCAAAGATGCATACGTTTCAGAATGCTGCTGATGCGCCTCAAGCATAAGCCATTCTCAGAAAGAAAAAATTGACTGCTCAGGTTTTAGACCAGCAGTCTGGAGTGTCATCAGTTCAATGGCTGAGCTTTGGCCCCAGCATCAAAATTACTTGGTTGTGAACCGCTCTTTTGTTCAGAGGCCTACTCCGTGGCGTAGGCCTCAAAACATTTTTCCCAATTTTCTATCACCGTGATTTTTCACAACGAATTAACTGGATGTTTGGTTTTAAAAAGAATCGACACTTTCTGACTATAGTTAGAATTCACCCATCCCCATCAAAAATGTTTTACACCCGCATGATATAACGAAAGTAATTTTTTGAGTCAAGTTGTACACCCAACCTCTTGTTTGACCGTCGAGGTCATGAAAGTTGACATTTTTTCTGGAAATTAAGGTTAAAGATTAAATTTCTGACAGAACATCATTTGACGGTCAAGCAAGGATGAAGAAAAGCCTACGTTTTTCTCAAGGTTTGAAGGATAAGTCAAGCGTGCGTAACCAAAGGTTTGTACTTCCATAATTATAAAATGACACAATGTTGTTCAGCAATATTATACAATGTTAAAATCATGACCGAGAGGAGTTATTTGAAAAAGATTGTATTCTCATACAGATGTTCATTCTGGAAACGAATTAGCGGATCATTTGTTTTTCAGAAAAAATTCATAATTCCCGCGGTGACAATTATGTTATTGTGGACATACTACTAATACAAATAAGGCAACAAAGAACACAATCTTTTCAAGCTTTTGTATGAGCCAAACATAGAGAATCTAATCCCTTGATTGTGATGGGGTTGTCTTCAGAGGAATGTACTCAGCCACAACATTTCACTCTATGTCTGCGTCTTTGGGCTGAAGATTCTCGTGCTCTTCAAGACTTCCATCAGTCCCAGCAGCCTCACAAAACCTCGTGGACCTCCAGCAAAGAAATAATTCTTCTCTGAAGACGAAGCGACCAAAACTTGCTACGCGATTGCGGTCCCGAAAAAAATTTCTCCGCTGTTCCTTCTGCCGTCATCTCTCTCTCTCTCCCTCGTCCTTCCTTCCTCCCTGCCACTCCTATAAACTTGTCCATGACGTAAGTTTGGGCTAGTGTTTTGTATCTGCTAATGGCCCAAATTCTATCGTGAAGTTACTTCAAATATCAGAGTTAAAGTTGATGGAATCGACAATCTATGTCAGAGATTCCGTCGGCCGAACACTGAGGAGATTTTTTAGCTTCGGCGCCGACGCAATCAGAGTTCGACTTCTTCTTTGTGAGGCTGTCGGCCTGCTGCTGACGGGGTCTGGCAGCCGCCTCACTTGTGTGAGGCGCTCTTGTGAGGCACACTCTTGTGAGGCTGTCGGTCTGCTGCTGATGGGGACTGGCAGCTGCCTCACTTATGTGAGGCGCTCTTGTGAGGCGAACTTTTGTGAGGCACAGTCATGTGAGGCGTACTCTTGTGAGTCACACACGAGGGAAGCGTACTCTTGTGAGTCACAGTCATGTCAGGCTTACTCTTGTGAGGCATACACAAGTGAGGCGCACTCTCTTGTGAGGCACAGAAAGTGAGGCGCACTCTTGTGAGGCACACACAAGTGAGGCGTACTCTTGTGAGTTACACACAAGGTAAGCGTACTCTTGTGAGGCACAGTCATGTGAGGCGTACTCATGTGAGGCACACACAAGTGAGGCGTACTCTTATGAGGCTCAGACAAGTGAGGCGTACTCTTGTGAGGCACATACAAGTGAGGCGTACTCTTGTGAGGCACACACAAGTGAGGCGTACTCTTATGAGGCTCAGACAAGTGAGGCGTACTCTTGTGAGTCACATACAAGTGAGGCGTACTCTTGTGAGGCACTCACAATAGGCACACTCGTACGAGTCACAGCCATGTGAGGTACAATCATGAGATGCTTAATTATGTGAGGTGCATTATGAGTCGAGCCAAACACGCTGACCGCGATAGGCTAAACTCGAGCTCAAGATTCAACTCTTATTCAACGGCAATTGTTGCAAGCAATTATAAAAGCAGCAATCATTAACTGGGTCGTGCTCCCACTTAGCTCCGGTTGAGTATTTATAAAAGTGGGTTGGCGAGTACTGGTCGGTCAGCAGCATTATGAAAGTTCCCTCCGTGCACCGCCGGTGGCTCACGTCGCGACCAACGAGTTAAGCCAAATTTCTACTGTGTGGTGGAATATCTGATGCGAACTGGGAGCCAAACTTCAACTCTCGGCTTTTTAATTTGAAGAGACATGACTTTGCAATAAATTATTCCGAGTTTATGAGTATAATGAGTAGGTATATTTTAATTTAGCGCGGTCACTTTCAGCAATATTTGATGCCGAAATACAAAGCGATGCCATGCTAGAGAAAAAAAAAAGAATTAAAAAATGTACTTCGTATAATTCTGAACAAATATCTAGCAACACACCACGCACGCCAAGTCAACGCACCATCTCGACGCTCAGAAGTGTTTCTTGGTCTTCAGATCTTGACGTCATTGCAATAATTGACTGTTTAAAATATAGGCCTGCTCTGCAAAGTGAATTTCAAATGATTTTCTGAGATAATTTTTTTAACACAAAAGAAAACCGTTTTCCGTTAAAATATTTTAAGTGTCGTACACGCACACAGTACGTACGGCGCATGCTTCACGCACACAGTACGTACGGCGCATGCTTCACGCACACAGTACGTTCGGCGCATACTGCACGCACACAGTACGTATGGCGCTTGCTGCACGCACACAATACGTACGGCGCATAATGCACCTACACAGTACGTACGGCGCATGCTGCACGCACACAGTACATACGGCGCATAATGCACGTACACAGTACGTACGGCGCATACTGCACGTACACAGTACGTACGGCGCATACTGCACGTACACAGTACGTACAGCGCATACTGCACGTACACAGTACATACGGCGCATACTGCACGTACACAGTACGTACGGAGTACGTTGACAGAGCAGTGCCTCGCTCTGTGCTGTAGTTAATGATAACAATATTAACTTCAATGATTAATTATCAATAAATTTTAACTTTAAATCACTAAATAAAAAAAATAACAAATATCATCACAAATTTTGTAATATCTCGCAGCAGATGAGGTAAACGTGAGCCAATACTATGTGTAAATGAAAGCGACACACACACACACATTAATGAGCTTTATTTAAACAAATCGGGCGGTAACTATACATTTGTGCTTTCACTATTCATCGAAAGCCTCTTTCTAATAAAAGAACTAATTGAATAAACAAAAAATTGAAAAACTTTACAAAATTCAAAAATTCAAAATAAAATTGCATAAATTCAAACTAAAATTACATAAATTCAAAATGAAATAACTCAAATTCAAAGCAAAATGACATTAATTTAGAATAAAATTACAGAAATTCAAAATGAAATTGTAAAAATTCAAAATAAAATTATATCAATTTAAAATAAAATTACATCAATTCAAATGAAATTACTTCACCCAAAGAGCAAAGTACAAGTACCAATTCGATTTCCATTGAAGTTTAATCCCAGATAAATTCGTGGAGTGATTATTATACGAAAACAAAATGCTTCCTTCTTATATTTTCACCATTGCTTCCTCAACAAACTGAACCAAACCAGATATGACATAAAGTGGCAGAATTTGTCGCGCTTCTTTTCGCAATGCAAAGAACCAAATATCCAACGCCCCCCGTTCTGCTGGGGCTTTAGGAAAACATCGCAAAATTGTAAGTGATTCAACAGAACGACGAGTGTCTGCAATTCCTCGTTGTATTCTGGAGCATTTGTGCAACATTGTGCAAGGAGCTCAAGTACTCTAACACAGTACGAGCCCTTTGTAGTTCGTGGCACTGAGGGTACGGCCATCAGCCATGGGGCGTCCTTAATCTGTGTCTGCAGCACCGCGGGGGAAGAGAGAGATTTATGATCACTTGTGACTGAAAAACCTGAGCTGGTGTCACTCTGCCCCTTCCTGGAGCAGGCGCTGTCATAGCATGAGGTCTACTGCCATATATCGCCTACTCAGGTGCAGTTTGAGATGTACATATTGAGGATTTATCGCTAAATTTAATGTATGGAAATGAGTAATATCTATTAGTGACCTAACCTCACTCGATAGTACTAGCTAGAGGTGTAGATCTCATGCTATAGTGTGTCAGACCTCATGCTATAGTGTGGTAGACCTCACGCTATAGTGTGGTAGACCTCACGCTATAGTGTGGTAGACCTCACGCTATAGTACTAGCTAGAGGTAGATCTCATGCTATAGTGTGGTAGACCTCACGCTATAGTACTAGCTAAAGGTAGATCGCATGCTTTAGTATGGAAGACCTCACGCTATAGTACTAGCTAAAGGTAGATCGCATGCTTTAGTGTGGAAGACCTCACGCTATAGCAGCACCGATGCATCTTCCAACTGTGCTGCTGGAAACATCCCTTCCACTTTGACTGAGGTGGAGGTAGACATGGATGGTAGAATTACTCTCCCTAAGACTTAAGTGGAGGCGGTGGTGGTGTGACTTGGCGATGGGATATACGTGGCGGTCGAAGTAATGTAGAGCAAAAAATGTGTACATGTGAGCAATAAGCGTGCATTTTTCACAAATAATTATACTGAGGGAAGGGGAAAAAATAGGCCATTAACTTGCAAAGACTGAAATGAATTGGGCACGGGTAAACATTTGTTAGCTGCCTCACTTCAGACGCTTCGTTAGCTTCACGATCCCGACGCTAGATATAGTCAACTGTACCAGACAACCGGTTAGGAAGAGATCTTATAGATAGAAGCGACCAAAACTTGCTTCACGATAACGGTTCCGGAAAATATTTCTTTGTTTTAATAAAAAAAAACAGGTTATGTGGACCAGCTCCTCTAAACGCTTCGATTTCACTCTGCTTTCTAACTTATTTAGAATTAATAAAATGACAGAACAACGGTAAAACTACCTGTAGCAATGTTAAATAGAAACTTTCAAAAAAGTATTCAAGAGATATTGTTTTTTTTTCTTGAAAACAGTTGAAGCGAATTTACAATTTTTGCGACTTAGATTTAAAAACTAGAAACGACAAGACACTCAGAAAATATGTCGGATGCAATTTATATAACTAATTTGATACATGATTCTCGATGAAATAAGGATTTCCTATAACGCTCCTTACACCCATGAGTATGTTCAAGAATGTCAACTCATAATTAGATTATGTCCGTATTCAATGTAGCTTTCGTTGCCAGTTTTGACTATCGCTTTCATATTAGCTTATATTAACGCAAGTTTGAGTGAATTACATTACCTTCTCTCTGAAATCTTTGAAAAAAGTTCTGTTGGGAAAAATTAGACAATCTTGTTAACTTTGATCTAGTTCTGAAGAAATAAAGCGACTTCTGAGTAAAATTGTTGCGGTGGTGTAATACCTAAATTTACCTTGAGTGAGTAGGCTTTAAATTTCCTAGATTTTGTCATTGAAGGGGTTACATGAACTAAAAAAACTTAGAAAACACAGCTTCCATTGAAAGTTTCCATGGTTCTACATTCGTTCAAACAATTTTTTTATGAACATTGTTCATGCTTCACAATTTTTACATACAAATACTGAAATTCTGAAATACTGAAACTTTACCTTTCATTCCCATAATTTCGCACTTCACTCTAATTCGTACATCTTCACTCTAATTCGATAATTTCGCAAGTAACTAATATCCCTATTAAGAAAACATACTTAAATGCTGGAAGTAAAGTCCGTAGACTGATACACTTTGTGCGTGTTGCTAGAAGAGATTTCTACTACCTCAAAACACACGGCATGTTAGTCTACGGACTTTACTACTAGGATTTAAGTATCCGATTTTATTGGAATCTAATATAAGTATCGTCATTTAAGAATCTTTTTTTAGTTGAATCTAAGTTTAAGTATCTGTTTTTAGTGGGATCTAATTTTAAGTGTGTTTTTTTAGTAGGGATTTTCAGTCAAAGCGAAAATACTTATGTCTTTGTGCATTCAACTGTACTGGCTCACTGTGTGTGATTTGAGTTTCAATTCTGCTCAATATTAGCGTTAATAAAACCGCTGTTTTTGCAAATCCTCATTGTGAACCAGATAATTAACAAGATAAACGTCATTCACAACACAAACGAATTGCAAAGTGCTTTTTAAACATTTGTTGAAAGTATTTTTATGCATTTGAAAAGTTATATTTCAAAAGTCACGCCACTCGTGATTATGTCAAGTGAGAAGTGATCTTTATGATCAGTGATGTTCCAGTACAAATTTAATTGGTTAGATTTCAAATGAAATTTTTTAATTTTTGCAAAAGTTTGGGTATTTTCAGTGACCTGAATTTTTCTTATCCCTTATGGTTTCTTGAATACTTGAAGAATAATTTTGTTAATTTTTCGTATTTTTATTCCACGCGTGTTTTTTTGTTGTTACAGAGTATGACTGATGATGAGCTGAGGCTTGAAACATTTCATAAAAATGATTTAAAGTTATTCTTTGCAATTACCTTCTTAATTAAACTGCTTAGCAGGAAAGATATTCCTAATTATGGTTTCTTTGATAGTTCATGACATTATCAAGTTAGCATGGCATTAACGTGAAATTATCATGGTATAATGATACTTTCATATTATCAAGTCATAATATCATGATATCATCAAGCTATCATATTACCAAGTTACCATGATTTCATCAAGTTATCATGCTACCATCAAGTTGAGTGCACTGCCCTAAACACAAGTTCAATTTCGAACTCAACTCAATTTTATTTCAACATTCAACATAGAAGCGGACAAAAGATAGGAGGTGTAAAGATACATTTGATGGTATTTATTTGTGCCCTTGGATTTAATCTTTGGGTGATTTTCTTAGCAGAAAATGCGTTAAAGGTTTCCTAAGCAAATTTATTTCACTGATGACAAATGAAACAAATAAATTTTAAAACAAATCTTTACAAGCTGACAATGACGCAAAACCAGCAATTTTTTAATGATGTAAATTTTTTAATTATAATGGGATGAATTTTGTTTTAATGACGTAAATTTACTTAGTTTGGTTAGGTAAATTCATTAATTTTAGTGGGATAAATTTTAGAATTTTGGAGTGAACATACACGAAATTTTACCTGTCATTTCTGAGGTATTTATTTATTCCATTTTTTTGTCACCATATCGTTACTACGACGCAACCGAAGGAACTGGTTAAGGACATCACAAAAACCGTAATAGCAGAAAGACCAACGTCGCTTTCTTTGTTCACCAAATTGCTTGTATAGTCTCATCACCTCGAGCCAAAGATTGAGCGGTTTTTTGGTTATTGATGTTAAGATCTTTGAACTCAACGAATGGAGCTATATGTCACATCAAGTTCCGTATTTCCTCAGATGTTGAAAAATCTTGAGAAAGCCTTTGTGGAGGCATCATTTGAAGAGTAATGTGAAGGTATCGCATGACTGTCTCTGATTACTTGCATTATCGCAAGACTGTCTCTGATTACTTGCATTATCGCACGACTGTCACTTATTAATCACATTATCGCATGACTGTCACTCATTAATCACATTATCGCACGACTGTCACTTATTAATCACATTATCGCATGACTGTCACTCATTAATCACATTATCGCATGACTGTCACTCATTAATCACATCATCGCACGACTGTCACTTATTAATCACATCATCACATGACTGTCACTTATTAAGTACATTATCGCATGACTGTCATTAATCACATTATCGCATGACTGTCACTTATTAATCACATTATCGCATGACAATCATTAATCTCATTATCGCATGACTGTCATTAATCACATTATCGCACGACTGTCACTTTTACTCACTTTATCGCATGACTGTCATTAATCACATTATCGCATGGCTATCATTAATCACATTATTGCATGACTGTCATTAATCACATTATCGCACGACTGTCACTGTTACTCACTTTATCGCATGACTGTCATTAATCACATTATCGCATGACTGTCACTAATCAGGGTGTCACTTTCAGCTAGAATTCATTTGAAATTTTTTTTGTCCAGTACAGAGAAGTTTTTCTGAATTTCTGGGTGATATTTGGCCCACACCTTTTAATATACAATCGAAATAAAATAGATTTATCTAGAAATAAGAACTACAATAAAATATGAGGCACGTGTACAATGGCTCAGGTGTTTTGAAGGGGCAAAACGAGCGTACCACTTGCTGCAGTGCGGGATTGGTTTTCTTACGAGCTTCATTTCTCAAGTACGAAAGAAATTATTCTAATGAACATTTCTCAGGTATGAAAGAAATGATCCTAATGAACATTTCTCATGTATGAAAGAAATGATCCTAATGAACATTTCTCAGGTATGAAAGAAATTATCCTAATGAACATTTCTGATGCAACAACAGCGACATTTCTTGCTGGCATACGCAGGTCTCGAGGCTTACAGTTCCATAAGTCTTTTATTGAACTTTTCTCCGGGGGAAAGTTGTGAGCAATACTTCATTAATCAGGTTAAAGTTGGACTACTCGGTACTCGACGCGCTTTAAGGAAGCCTCCGAGCTGCAGTCGCTTGGTATAATGCAAGCAGCGACGGAGTTCCCTTCTTGCCTTCAATTAAACGAGTTACTCGAATATGAAGTGACTAACTTCCAGCTCCAACTTACGCTCAAAGATGGAGCTGCGAGCGAGGGTTTCGGTACTCGAGGGTTGTACAAATTAAAATCTACTGAATTATGAATGCCGCAGGAAT
>JACJUY010013328.1:0-14172 GCA_014220935.1 Platorchestia sp. MABIK | reverse complement strand
AAGAGGATAACCGGCGATTAAAGAGGATAACCGGCGATTAAAGAGGATAACCGGCGATTAAAGAGAATAACCGGCGATTAAAGAGGATAACCGGCGATTAAAGAGGATAACCGGCGATTAAAGAGAATAACCGGCGATTGAAGAGGATAACCGGCGATTGAAGAGGATAACCGGCGATAAAAGAGGATAACTGGCGATTAAATATGCTACCTGACGACTCAAGAGAAAAATCGCTGGAAGAACTTTGCGATAGAAAAGGATGATTAGCGTTTGAAGGCGATTACGAAAGATTGTAGGATGAATAAAGATTAATTACTAAAACCAGGAGACTAGGTGAACGATATCATTGGTAATACATGAGTAATTGGTGATTAAAAGCAAAAGTGATCGTAGCAAAATATTGGCGATGAAATGGGAACATTGGAGATAAGCAATCCCTTATGATTGCCAAAGAAAATTGATTGTTAAAGACAATCCCTAATGACTGATAAAGAAAATTGTCAATTGAAGAAGAAAATGGTGAATTACGGTGGAAAATTAATGGCCAAAAAGAAATCAAGCGAATTGATAACATCAATGGGTGTAATCTTCCATTGTAGAAAGTATCCGAACACAAAATGATGTCATGAAAGTTAGTTAAGGGTTCTGTGACAATGTTAACTCTGAGCAGAAGATGAAGTGGTGAAAAAATTCACCACTTGCTGAAAAAATTTATGATTATTTTCAATAAATCTAAAATGAAGAATAAATTACAATGGGATATATAGAAGTTAATTCTTCACGAAACAGAAGGTCGCTAAGAGGTGGCATTACGAACAATTTACGAGGGGGTAGCGGTACAGCTGGCGGCGTATTTTTTCAAATGGATTTGCCTATGGTGCTCGAGAGTTTATGAAATAAACGAGCGTCTGGCAACACTGCAGAGTGGGTGCTATCTGGCAACACTGCTGGGTGAGAGTTATCTGGCAACACTGCAGGGTGGGTGCTATCTGGCAACACTGCTGGGTGAGGGTTGGCTGGCAACACTGCAGGGTGGGTGCTATCTGGCAACACTGCTGAGTGAGGGTTATCTGGCAACACTGCAGGGTGGGAGTTGTCTGGCAACACTGCAGGGTGGGTGCTATCTGGCAACACTGCTGGGTGAGGGTTGTCTGGCAACACTGCAGGGTGGGTGCTATCTGGCAACACTGCTGGGTGAGGGTTATCTGGCAACACTGCTGGGTGAGGGTTATCTGGCAACACTGCGGTGTGGGTGTTATTTGGCAACACTCCTGAGGGTATTCTTCAACCTCAAATTATATTTCGAGAAAACCAATAAGAGATATTTATACGTATAACCGGCAGAACAGCCAAGTCAATTAGAAGAATTCACGCCCCGGCTTTCCCGCTGCGATTACGTACATGGATGGAAAATGAATCCATTAGAATGGATAGCGGTGATTGGACACAGAAATGCGCCAATCTCAAAGCCCTTTAACGAACAACGCAGCAGCGCCGCGATGTGTATTGAGGGGAAATGGGGAAAGTGAGGGAAAAATAGGGAAAACGGAAAATTGAAGGGAGAGGGAGGAAGGAAGGAGAAAAAGGGAAAATTTGTTGGAAAAAGAAGTGGAAAATTTGTGGGTAAAAATAAAAGAGAAAATTTGCTGGGACTTAAAAAAAGGGGAAATTGAAGGGTAGGTAAAAAAAGGGGAAACTTGAAGGGAAAAATAAAATGAGGGAAAATATGAGGGGAAATCGAGGAGAAAACTGCGGGAAAATCAGAGATAATTAATTTAAAAAATCATAAAAACCTTAAAGAAGATCCACAAATGAAATTTCGATCTTGTACTGCGCAGATACGGGCCAAAGTTTTCAAGCTGAGGGAACTTTTCAGAAATAACTGCGGGAATTTTGTAACAAAAACTGCTGTGCAAGGCAACTTTCACGCATAGGAGATTAAAATTTCGTGAGAACAGAAAAACATTTTTCGAAACAGTCCATGTGAATAAAAAAATTTTTCGATGATTTTTCTGAGAAAAAGAAAAAAAACGTGGGTGGGAGAGACAAATTTGCTAGCAAAACCAGTCAAGGGAGGCATTGAAATTTGCAAAGAATACATAAAAAATGAAATAACAGGAGAGAAAAAAACGGAATTCTTAGAAGAATCGAAATATGTACGTCACAACACAAACGTCACACACACACACACACACACACGCAACTGTGTGACGTACACGCTTAGTGCTGTGTTGCATACACACATAACACCCACACAAGCACACACACAAGGTAGCCGTGACAGAGCCTATACAAATTTAATACATGATATCTTCTCATACAGAATTTATGGAGCGTCGCTTCTGTGCCGTACGTAGAGTATTTTAGGTTGTATTTATTGCCTCCATAGCACTTACTGTATGACAGTGATACGTATGCCACATACGCTATCTATGCGCCTTTATCCATATGCACATTATGTTCATATGAACAATATGTTCATATGAACAATATGTTCATATGTACAGTATGTTCCTATGTACAGTATGCACACATGTACCATATGCACCAAACGTACAATTTATACCTACGTACAATAGATTACGCTCTACTGATTCTATTCTATTTTTTAAACGAAACCGTGTAAACCGTGTAAACCTGTACACCGTGTGGCAGGAGGATAACAGCGCATCACAGATGCCGTATTGTGTGCAATCACACTTATAGTTCGAGACCGTACATAACGTGTGCCGTACACTACCAGCGTACTAAATGTTGGAAAAATTTAACGAAAGTACGGTGTGTGTGATGCTATGTCATGCAGAAACTCTTATGTACGAACATACGACTGTCATTATAAATTTGGCACTTAAAAATTATAAATTTTGCGTACGACACCAATAACTTAGCGTACAGATTCATAAATTTAGCGTGAAACACTAATCAATTTAGCGCACAATACTAATCAATTTTGCGAATAACACCAATAAACTTAGAGTATGACGCTGCTGCTTCTCTAACGACGTTTGGAATAAACTGACTTTAGAAAATTTCTCTACTTATTATTTTCATTTTTACTTGTTTGAGATTGGTTTAAATTAGTTAGTTTAAGCCTCCATAACCACAACAGAGGCGTTCCAAAAAAAAAAAGAAGGGAGGCACCATTTTTTTAAGACATAAAGAAAAAAAAGAAATTAAGAAATTGAGGCATGAAGAGAACGAGGAATTTATGCACTAGATGTGTTCCCACACAAGGTAGAGGCCCCTGCGCATAGAAACAGAAAATTACAAAACACGTTCAAAAAACAAGATGATGGTTGAATAAGAAAATAATAGGCGCTGAACACAGGACAGTAGTGAACCGAAAATAGTTTGCGCTCAGTAAAACAGAACGATTAAATTTAAAATAAAAACGTTTGCATAACCTATAGCCCGGGACCTCACATCTGTCCCTAGGGAGCGCTTGTTTCCATTGATACAATAATTGTATCCCTAATCACAACAAAGGTTTTCCACACAGAGAGCGGAGAAAGGCACTATACAGTATAGAGTTGAGGGAACGTGGAATCTATGCACAAGATACTGTGCGCATAAACACAGCAAGTTAGGAAGGAGGTTTACGAAACAAGAGTTGAAGAAGAAAGTGGAAGGTGCTGAAAAACAGGAAAGCAGTCAATCGAAAATGGTTATCCCCAACATAAGAAACCTTTTCTATTTCAATAAAAGGAAGCCTTACATGTCCTTCCGCTCGGGCCTCGCACCTTCCCCTCTGAGAGAGCTAGTTTCCATCGATACAATTATTGTATCCTTCTGAGGGGTCAATAATACGACAACCTCAATAATCCTACAACCTCAATAATCCTACAACCTCAATAATCCTACAACCTCAATAATCCCACAACCTTAATAATCCTACAACCTCAATAACCCTACAACCTCAATAACCCTACAACCTCAATAATCCTACAACCTCAACAATCCTACAACCTCAATAATCCTACAACCTCAACAATCCTACAACCTCAACAATCCTACAACATCAATAATCCTACAACCTCAATAACCCTACAACCTCAATAATCCTACAACCTCAATAACCCTACAACCTCAACAATCCTACAACCTCAACAATCCTACAACCTCAATAATCCTACAACCTCAATAATCCTACAACCGCAATAATCCTAAATCCTACATTAATCTTCTTAAATCAATTACCCAAAGAAGTCCGCCACCAAAACGCTTCTGTAGAACATCAAATTCACCATGAAAGTTTGTTAAACAGTTTTTTAAGACATCAAGTTCGCCATCAAAGTGAGTTCACTAGTTTTTAAACTTTAAATTCACAATAAGAGTTTGTTTAAGAACTTCTTTATAATTTCACATCTCAGAAAAGCAGTAAAAAACTGATGAATGAGTTCCTTTAATTTTGGGAAAATATAGACAAATTAGACATTCAATTTGGGGTATGACAGAGATAATTTAATTCTTTTAACTTGTGAAAATAATGAGATAAATTATTTATTGAACTTGGGATAATATAAAAGTAAGTAATTCATTTAATTCAAGATAATATAAAAATAAATTAGTCCTTTTAATTTGGGATGATAAAGAGATAATTCAGTTGATAATCAGGTAAATTAACTCGTAAAGGCAAAAAGAAACATTTTGGTTTTCTAACATAATATGCATCTTAATATTTAAACCCCAGTATAACTCCACAAATTACGTAAATTTTAACCTGACCTGCGTAGTTCATTCAACTTTCAACAAAGTCAACGAGGCCAGCAGAACCCCGGATTAAATTACAGTCGTCGTATACTGTATAATGTATGTGAGTGTGTGTGTGTGTGTGTGTGTGTGTGTGTGTGTGTGAGACATGTTGTAAATGTAAAAAATACGATACATATGTATGGTTTTATGCTTGAATAACTTATATTTTTCTCGACGCAGTAAATTTTGAAACACAAAATAGGTAATCTCGTCACGGCAGCCTTCTTCAACTAGGTAGTTAACTAGGTAGTCAACTTAAATGGGTAGTTAACGTAACTAGGTAATCAACATAACTAGGTAGTTAACTAGGAAATGTTAGCAGGGCTGCAGGTTAGTGGTTGGCAGAATAGGCGTGTGTGCAACCAGTTCACAATCAACGTCAAACCAGTTGAATTTTCACAGTTGAATTTTCACAATTAAATTTGCACAATTGGACTTTTCCACATGTGAGCGAAAAACTGTTTAATTTCGAAAATAAAGATCATAGAAGAGTTAAGACTAAGTTTTCCGTTCCAAAACACTCCCAGTCAAGCGCAAGTTTCGGTTACCAAGTATAGCTCATTCAAAAATTTGCACCGCTGGCCTAAAACCAGTTTTCCCAATTTCACCCAACCCAATTTCAACTTCTCTCATGTGAGCTCAATTTTATAGCTAGGTATAATCCAGTTGAAAATATCTAAAATTGAGCGTTCTCCAGTTGAGTCTCAACAGTTGAGCAGAAGTTATTTTAGTTTCAGCGAAGCAGTGAACGCAATTGGCCAAGCCAAAATTTCTCAATAACCAATCACGAGGCAGCAACAGCCTTGACATCGGTCGGATTTAGCAACGTGCGGTTCCCTACATGTCAAAACTTATGTATGCCACTTTTATTGCATCTTCAGTTCTGGATGGGAGTCGATGAAAATGTCTTATTGCAGGTTTCCCATTTATAAATTGCTTTATTTACGTGCAGGTTTGTGGCACCAGAGTCGTTATGAACGACCGTAACCATAGCACACGCGTTGCCATAGTACACGCGTTGCCATAGTACACGCGTTGCCATAGTACACGCGTTGCCATAGGACACGCGTTGCCATAGGACACGAGTTGCCATAGCACATGTGTTGCCATAGCACATGTGTTGCCATAGCACATGTGTTGCCATAGCACACGTGTTGCCATAGCACACGTGTTGCCATAGCACACGTGTTGCCATAGCACACGTGTTGCCATAGCACACGTGTTGCCATAGCACACGTGTTGCCATAGCACACATGTTGCCATAGCACACGTGTTGCCATAACACACGTGTTCCGTAAATTTACTCACAATGCTTTAGGAAGTTTGTTGCTCAGAACAAAAGTTTACAAAACAACTTCGTTGCTGAGATGTGATTGTGAGCTAGACGAGCCAGAAGCCTGGCTAGGGCGTCCCCTATTTGGCTGATGAACATGTGTTTTTAACTTTGTTCGCAACTTCGACATGAAACTAAATTTGTCGCCATATATATAGGACAACTTCCATATTAAACGCAATTTCCAAGTTGAGGGTCCCTCGAAATATAATTAATACGTTCAATTTCTCAAATAGATTATTGATACGCACAAGGACGGAAGCATCGATAGCGAAGTAGAGCCGCACGCCGGGGTGTAAATTTGAAAAAAAAATCAACTTACGCATTTGGAATTCGAATAAATATAAGTAATGCAGCACCGCTTAGTTGGCATCGTGAGCAATCTTCCCATGGGTTTATTGATGGAAATATATCAGTTAATTACTTACATAAATATGTAAGTTATATAAGTACTGATAGAAATTTGCAAGTAAAATGATCATAAAAATTTGTGAGTTAACTGATCATTGGTTGAAATGTATCAGTTAAAGAATCACTGATGAATAAAAAAATAAAAGTAAAATTATAAAAATCAGAAATTGAGGCTTACTAGCATGTTGGGGAACAAATACAGGAGGGTCTCGTCCCCTTAGCATGGGGATGGAAGAGAACTAATATAACTAAGAGGCAGCAGCATTAACTGAAGACTCAGTATTTTCAGTGTAAAAGCAAGCTACAGTCATTTTACTGATAAATATTGAAGTTTAGCCTTTTGCAAAATCTCAAAATAAATGAAAAACAAGGACAGTAACTTTCAAATTAATCATTACATTTAATCAAACAAGAGAATTGAAGAGAATTAAACAATTTTTCAGATGCTGAAGATGACCTTAGAGGTCGAAACGTTCGGTTTTTTTAATTTTCCTGTTTGATTAAATATAATGATTAATTTGAGAGTTACTGTCCTTGCTTTATTTATTTACAGTAAATTTAAATAGAATTGAATATCAGCGCCGATTAAAGGCGTTGGAGGAATTAGCTATCAAATTAAGTTAATACTGATATAGGTTACCTCGCTTACTGAATTCTTGAACATGAAATGAAAATGGCTCTGAGATTTGAGAAATACGATTCGAGATCAGCAAACTAAACTATGCCTCTCGGCTGAAGCAGGAAAAATAATGGTGAACACTCGATTGAACTTTAAATTATCTTTACCAGCTTAAAATTTTATGAGCTGAATATACAGAGCCGTCATTCAATAGGTTTAGTTCGATTTGTAGAGAATTTTGAACAGTTTTCGTTCATATTTGTTCACAAAATTCGTTGCAATAAGTCAACTCACACAAGATTTCCTTGCAGGTAAGAACAATAAGTTGAGAAATAAGTTAATGAATCAAAATAAAAGTTGAAATATATAGTCAGAGATGCTGAAAAACAGGACAGTAGCGAAGCGAAAAAAGATGATCCATAACAAAACAAAAATATTATTGTGTTTCAACAAAAAGAAGGCTCACTCAATTCGGAACCTCACATATTTCCCCTGTGCAAGTTCGAGTAAGAAGAAACAAACACTATGACCTATAGCCTCGTGCTGTACTAAACATTTAATGAAGCTAATCAGACAAATTTACCTCGAGGTGGACTTGACTTCAACACACAGCCTCTGCCAACCACTGACTGCACTTTGCATAGAACACAAAGCCCTTAGGCATCGTAACCGCAGATCCCAGCTAGCAAACATATTTAGATTTTGCCTACTACTTAGTTTCCTTTATAGTTTCTTTAGCTCACACTGACTAGTTTCTTCTAGTTTCTTTATTTTGCATTGAGTAGTTTCTTTATTTTGCATTGAGTAGTTTTTATAATTCGCAGTAATCAGTACTTTCATTGCCTAGTTTCTTTTAGTTTCCTTAGTTTGCATTGACAAATTTTTTCTAATTTTCGCTCCAAGAAAAGCGCGCGTTTACCTCTCAATGATTGGCATTTTTTGCGATAATACGTGTTTAAATCTTAGGAAATACGAGGATCAGTTCAGCAGGAAGTGGTCCGGACTACAGTCCGACCAGAATGAAATGACCGTTTGGGGGCGGGGCATGAAACGTCATCCACGTTGTCAAATTGCCTCTGCCCTTTTCTTCTACGAAAAACTGATGCACGTCGTAAACGATTTCCTTGGCTGGGCTATGTATGTAACGTGATTCCGTCTTGCGTCTTTCTTTTCCTGCCATTCTGACTGGGCGAGGTATTCTACTGAACGGGTGTACCGCGTACCACACCCAAGGCATCTGGCACCAGATGGCACCCACGTGACACGAATAAGATGTGGCAACAATGTAAGAATTCCTAGAAAAGCTGTGCCACACGTACCAAGAATGCGGATATTATAAATGTAATCCACATATATAGCTCAATGCACGTGAGAATATTTAAATAAATATATTTTGATGATAGAAGTTACCTATGTTCTGCTCAAACTATCGTTGTTGTCTAATGTTTTCGATGGGTGGGGCTTGTGATTTGGCAACCGTGCATTTCTGGGAACCGCCGTTAAACGGTCATTTTATTCTGGTTGGACTGTAGTTTCCTTTGGTTTCCGAATGAAATGACTGGAGAAGTTTGATAGATTGTGAGTTAGTTTAACCCTAACCGCAACAAAGGTGTTCCAAAGAGAGGACGGAGAAAGGCACCATTTATTATGACTTTAGTGAACGCGGAATCTATGCACAAAGCGCATAGAAACAGAAAGTTGGGAAAGAAGTTCATGAAGCAAGATAAATATTGAGTAAGAAAGTAGTAGGTATAGAAAAACAGCGCAGCAGTGAACCGAAAAAAGATGTTCCGGTACATAACAAAAAGAAACGTTTTATTTCAACAAAAGGAAGGCCTACCTTACATATAGCTCGGGACCTCACATTTTCCACCAGCGAGCGCAGATTTCTGCAGATCTTTGAAGTTAGATCAGGCACCCCAAATTAAGGAACAAAAAAATTATTGTCGACATAACCTTTCAAATTCGTATTAGCGAGCAGTAATGCCATCGATATGCATGCAACCCTCCCAAGTTTTGGAGTTCAATAACAGCGCATATGCATCATATATTTTCATAAATATATCTTATATAGCTTATACATCTTACACATCTTTGATACTTACATATCTTTTATACGTACTACATTCATTGTAATGTAGGATGCGCTTAGATGTAACAAAATGCAATGACAGGTACGAGCAGGTCGGCCCACTCTCGAGTAGCTATGAGACACCAGTCACGCTCAGGCATCAGAGCAAGGGCACAGAAATTACCATCGTAACTTTGTTAGCTGCTACTCGCAGCTGCTGCCACACAATGATGCAAAACCTAATGATTAATTAAATCTAATGATTAATTAAATTTTAAGTGAATTCAAATTAACTAAATTGATTTGAAGTGCAAATTGATTAGCGCAGTAATTTTTACTTAACGTAAATTTAAATTAATTTTTATTCATTTACATGTAAATTGCTCCGAGAATAACAATCCATGTGACGACCAGCTCAGCAAAGACATCAGTTTCGAACGCCCGCAAATTTTCAAACAATCGCAAATGAATGTTCCAGTTTTGCAAACACAAATGAACGAATAAATGTAAATCCAAATTCAAAACGCACCGAATGAAGAAAACTTCGCCAGGATCTGCGGTCAATACGGAAGGGTCGTCTTAGCAGCCTTACTAAGGGTAAATTTAGCAAAGCCTTACTAAGGGCAAATTCCACGCACTTACTTTCCTATCAAGTTTCTGCCCGTCCTTAGCGTACGGTGCAAGCATCGTTTCCATAGCTCCTAACACCTGGCGGGTATATGCGGGTGTGTAGCGGGTGTGTAGTTTGTTCACACGCTGCGTTTACTCAAGTACTGAAATATCTTTGACTCACGTACACACCTAAACACCTGGTGATGCTAGGTGCGTACACACCTACTCACCCACACACAGAAATCGGTTCACATATCCACGAGAAGACTACCAACAGGTGATACATTAATACATCCACACGCTGACAGTACGATCAGAAATGTAAAATTACTACACCGAAAATCAGAGAAAATGTTGAAAATCATGAGACGCAGATAACTTATCGTCAATATGTAAATAAATTACACGGCTACCTAAGTGCATAAATCAAATATTAATGCACGGACATGAAATACACCGGACGACACATACGATCACGACAATTGGAGGTACTAACATGAGTACTCATCATACACAACATGGCACGCACATTACATGCGCATAACACGTACAGAACATGCGCATAACACGTACATAACATGCGCATAACATGCACATAACATGTGATGTATGTGGTGAATGTGTCATGTCTACACGTCACACACCAGGTGAGGCGTGTACGTAGACGTCACTCGTCTACGTACAAGCTAACAGCAGAGTGTGAGTATGCTCGAGAAACACCAAGGGAGAGTGTACATTTCAAGAGACGTGTAATGAAGAGTGGCGTGTGGGAAGGGGAGGCGACGTGTAACAACACGCCACCAACACACCAACAATACGCCAAAAACACGCCGCCAACACACACGTGTTGGCACACGACGGACTACAGCATAGAAGAAAATGTCGCGTCAATTGTCAATACAAACAACTTCTTCGCACAGCGGACCAGAACACAAAGAAAATGACAGAACTCAAAGCGAAAAAAGGTAGAACATGCATTACGCCCGTTCTCATAGATTAAATCTTACATAAATTAATTGTGATGAGTACAGTTGCCTATTTCTAAAAGCCATGCATTTACCCACCGGGGAACCCGTTTTTTTCCACTAACCCATCCCCTCACTCGCATATCTTCACGTTTCTTCTCTCACATATCTTCACATGCACGTACGCACACACCCGCACACACGCACGCACACACGCACACACACACGCACACACGCACACACACACATACACACATACACACACATCTTGCTGTAGGATGCAGGGTGTGGACGGTCCCCAGGTGTAGATGTCTTACCCCTGCTGCGTTATGCCAGCCTAATTTTAATTCCACATACCATAAATGCTGTACAAAATTATGAATAAAAAATTATACTTAATCACTGAATGAGGTGAAGGAAATTGAAAATGTCACAAATTCATTATTTCTGCTTAAATATGACTAAGGCACCGCTGAGTGTATGAGTTGAATGCTAAGTAACAGTCACGTATGACCAAGTAGAAGGAATAGCAGCTAAATCACGAATAAAATTGATCAACTAAGAGCAACCAAATAACTAAGGAATTGAACTACGAGTAGTAGCTAAATTACTAATAAAATTAAGAGGGCGATTTTTTGGAAATCTAAAATGTAAAATGGAAAGAAGATGAGCAGCGCTGATGATGGAATTGAAATTCCAAAACGTATGCAACTAAAAGAATGTTCCCTTTTACATTGGTTATTCTTTTCATTTTGCGTGCTAAATTACTAATGAGTAGAACTAAAAATGATGGCCATTTCAGGGAAGGGAAGTGGTGGACCAACGTAAGGGCTATGTCCAAGCTCTTTCAGCTACACTCTCTTCCCCATACACCTTTACCATAGTCAACAGCACAGTCCAGATCAGGACATAATAAATAAAAGTCACACTCACCAACATCCGGACTTCTTCAAAGTGTGCACAAAACAGAAAAGCATTATGTTACGTTTGAAATGGAGTACATAGATTCCTGCTTCATCTATGTGATAAAGAGGAGCATTTGGCACACCAGACAGAAGTGTGAAAGCACAAAATATTTTACTCATGTTTTGGCTATTTCAATCCCTGTCATTGGACTGGCACCGACATCACACTAAGGCTACCACTGGCAGTCAACGTAATACATAAGAGCGTTTGTGTTCAGTGTGGGGGAAAGTGAAAGGTCAATTTGCTTTCAACTGTAAAAATATCCAGTAATCATCACAGTGGCCAATACCCCAGTACTGCCTATATAGATAGTAACGTACTATGCCTAAATTTAGGTGTTACATAGACGAGAGTTTGAATGCCACGCAACCACCGCTTCTGCATAACGCGGTGTAGGTCTCCCCACAACTCCCACAAAGTTTAACACGTTTCCTGCGATGGGACCCACCGGTGGTCACTGAAGGGATTTTCATAATGCTGCTGACCGACCTGCAGTCACCAACTCAACTCTAAAAAAGACTCAATGAAAGATAGATGAAGGCAAGATCCAGTTAATGTTTGCCATTTTCAAAATTGATTAACGAGATTGACTCTAAATTTGAGTTGAATATTGAGCTTCAGTTTAATCCATCGCAGGGGACGCGTTGAAAACTCATTTTCCACACTTCGTCTTCTCACATTCGTTTGGTTATGCATGATTGGTTTTCGTGGCCAGCGGAGCCAAGTCTGCAAGAAATTCCTATCTATTTCACGCCATCCTCATAACCTTTCACTTGAAACACCCGCCATTTTCAGCCACCCCTTTTTATTTCTTCCACTCTCACCTGTACTTTCAATTCTTTCGTCCACACTTCCGCTAACGCATCCACTCGACCTCAGCCACACTTCAATCCCTCACTTCCACCCTCCCCATCACCACCACTACTACATCAGCCTTTCACTGTAATAGTTGTCCCTGATCAAAGATCCACTTTACCACCCTCACCATCCCCCTTACTCGTCCATCGCCGCCCCTCACTTGCCCTATCGCCGCCCCTCACTCCTTTTATCGTCGCTTCTTACTCCTCTTATCACCGCCCCTTACTCCCATTTCGCCGCCCCTACTCATCTTATCGCCGCCCCCCACTTATCTTATCGCCGCCCCCTACTCCTCTTATCGCCGCCCATCACTCCCCCATCGCCGCTTCTCACTCGCCCTATCGCCGCCTCTCACCTGGCTCTTCTTCATCTGTTTGAGCGCGAAGGAGCGCGAGGTGTCGCCGTTGATCTGCACGAGCTCGACGCGCCCGAAGCCGCCCACGCCCAGCGTCGCGATCTTGTTCAGGTCGCTCAGCTTCATCGCGTTGAAAGACTCGTTCAGCCTGCGTGCAGGGGGGTTTCGTTAACGGGGTTATTGGTTGGGGTTTTAGTTTTTTTTGTTTTGGAGGGGGTCTTGGTTTGGGTGGCTTGGTCGGGGTCTTTATTTTGAGGGGGTCTTGGTTTGGGTGTCTTGGTCGGGGTCTTTATTTTGAGGGGGTCTAGGTTTGGGGAACAGGCCCTTGGTTTAGGGGTGTCTTGGTTAGGGAATATCTTTGTTTGGGGGTCATAATTTAGTGTCCAAGCTTGCGTGTCTTGGTGTAAAAGTGTTTTTGTGTGGGGGTCTTCATTTGGGGATATTAGTGGTTTTCACCACTAATGTGGTATTAGGTATTAGGTGTGGTATTTCATTAGTGGTATTAGAGGTTTTCATTTTGGTCGCAAAGTTGACAAGAACTCAGGTTAAGGATCTTTATTTCGAGATATTTGCTTAGAAGGCCGTCGCTTGCGAATTGAATTGGTTGATTTTGCAGAGATTTTAAGACATTGCAGATCTTATTATATGAGGCAAAAACTATATCATATGGGTCTTAGGTACATCGAAGTCACTTAAACTGCGATCTATTTCGTTCTATGACGTACACAACTGTTCATCATTTGCTGGCATTTAATACAAAAATCAAAAAAATTCTAGGAACTAATTTGCTCAAATTCTGCAACGTAACAATAAAGTCCATTACACAGAACTCAACATAAGAAGTGTGTTAATAATAGCTGTAAATAGTAGAGTAATAGTAGTAAGAACTGTGTGCTTATGTTACTGGAAAAGAATTATTATTAACACTTGACTCTCTAAAAATATTAATGAATGCAAGTTTACATGAATGAAACACATTCATGTCGAAAATGCTTTATTTTAGAACTTTAACTAAACCTCATTACTGAAAATATCACCGCCATGCTTATGGCTTTCAGAAAGCAATAAAAAGACTAACCAATTAAGTCATACAAGCACCGTCCTAGCACTTAGTTGCATTTTCTTCCGCCTCTAACCGTCCGTACTAAACCTTTCATGTAATATAACCTCCTACTCTAGAAAATATGAGCTATTCTCCGACACCTATCTCTAATCTTCGATGTCTAAAAC
>JACJUY010013327.1:6533-17853 GCA_014220935.1 Platorchestia sp. MABIK | reverse complement strand
TCACCACACTTCCCAAACCAATCCCCAACCTCACCACACTCCCCCCCAACAGATTAGGTATTAGTTTAAGCCTCCCTCACCACAACAAAAATGCTCCAAAGAGAGGAAAAACCATTTAGGATAGCGTTAAGGGTTAGCGGAATCTATGCACAAGGTGTGTTCCCACACAAGATCCCCTGACCGTAAAACCAGTACAATTCAATAAAGCTCACAAAACAAAATTATGCATGAAGAAAGAAGCAATATAAGCTGCCAAAAAAGACAGCGGTGAGTCACACTTGTAATTTTTTGTAATTCATTTAAAAATTCTATTTTGAAAATTTAATTTTTTAAGATGAATTTTAAAATTCAATTTTTGAGCAAAATTTCATTTTCAAAATGAATTTATTAATGAAATTTAAATTTATACCTAAGTATATAAAAAATACATTCTCTGAGTAAAACAGTTCATTATCTGACATGAACATGGAATATTGCTGAAGAAGATACATCAAATTTGACAACATACGCAACGGCTTTCTTACTACATTAATCAAAACAAATACAATTTCTAAATTTCAACACTAAAATCCGTTTGATAACATACGCAACGGCTTTCTAACTACATTAATCATAAAAAATACAATTTCTAAATTTCAACCCTAAAATCCGTTTGATAACATACGCAACGGCTTTCTAACTACATTAATCATAAAAAATACAATTTCTAAATTTCAACCCTAAAATCCATACATGTACACTGCTCTATTGAGTTCAATCTAGGAAATATAGTACGAGCATCTAAAATTGTACAATATCAACAGCCAGCATGTAGTTCACTTTGAAGAATCCCTCAACACAAAATTTTTGGCACAAATAAATTCAAAGTAAATTCAACACACAAAACTCGCAATGTTTAGAAGTAGCTAACAACCTCAAAGCGACTTGCAAAATAATGCTTCTCTTGTTGAACGGTTCAACTGAATAGTTATATTTTCTTATTTGCCTAACACTTTGACAGTGATTGGTTAATCCGAAGTTCAACATTTAACTCAAATTTAAAGTTAATTGTAGTATGGAATATTGAAAAATGCAAACATTACCCAGAAAATGCCTTAATTTAGCTTTAATTAAGTACTTATAAAAATCGTGTTTGTGACCACTGGTCAGTCAGCAGCATAATAAAAATTACCTCCGTGAACCACCGGTAGCGCACATTGACGTCAAATCATTAAGAATGAAGTGTCACTGTCGTATTATGGTGTTTGTTCCCCTTGCTTTGTGACTAGTATGTAAACCAGAACATGTTCCTCTCCTCTGTGTACTGTGAGCGAGTATTTGTGTGAGTATTCTAACATTCATGAGTTCTTACCAGCCCTTTTGAACACACACAGATCAAGTGAGCTTGTGTGATGCCCATACAACCTCATGTCAAAAACAGCTTATCCAAGATTAGGCACCACAACCATGGTTACCACCAGCAACCATGGCTACCACCAGCAACCATGGTTACCACCAGCAACCATGGTTACCACCAGCAACCATGGTTACCCCCAGCAACCATGGCTACCACCAGCAACCATGGTTACCACCAGCAACCATGGCTACCACCAGCAACCATGGTTACCACCAGCAACCATGGTTGCCACCAGCACCTCTTAGTTGAGCAAAGCAGCTGCACTGATCATCTCAGCACGCAAAGATGGTATCACTATCTTGTGAGTCTAGAGGCAGGGGTTCTCAACCTTTTTATTTTGCACAAAAGAAATTTTATCTGAAGCTTGCATATCCTGAACAAAAGTGCCAACATATGGCCAATACCCTATTATTTACCCTACTTTATTCCCACACTTTGATATCAAAATGTCAACATATAGCTAATATCCTATTATTTACCCTACTTTTTTCCCACACTTTGATATCAAAATGTCAACATATAGCTAATGTTTTGTTATTTACCCTACTTTTTTCCCACCCTTTGATTTAAAAATGCCAACATGTATCCAATATCATTATATACCCTACTCTTCTTACACTCTTTGAAATAAAAATGCCAACATATAGCCAATACCCTATTTACCCTACTTGTCTCATACCCTCTGATATCAAAATGTCAACATTTAGTTAATATCCTGTTATTTACCCTACTTTTTTCCCACCCTTTGAAATAAAAATGCCAACAAATAGGCTTACTTGGACTTTTCTTACACCCCCTGGAATATCGTTTTGCACCCCCAGGTTGGGAACCCCTGGTTTAGGTCAAACCAAGTAACCGAGAAGCTTGGCAGCATGCAGGCAATTTCAAAAGGCCGCAACTTGTTTTGGCTTCAACAAAAATGCCCCGTAAGATTTGGCTCCAAACAAAGAACATCAAAACATTACAGTTGCCAGCAGCTCGAGTGTGTCTCACAAGTTGTTCGGGTGACAAGCACTGCTCAGGCCCCCGGCACTGCGCAGGTGAAAAGGGCCACCGACACTGCGCAGGTGAAAAGGGCCACCGGCACTGCGCAGGTGAAAAGGGCCACCGGCACTGCGCAGGTGAAAAGGGCCACCGGCACTGCACAGGTGAAAAGGGCCACCGGCACTGCGCAGGTGAAAAGGGCCACCAGCACTGTACAGGTCACAAGAAGGTGACGTCGAGCTTGGCCGCCCTGGCCACCAGCGGCTGCAGGGCAATGGACAGCCCAGCAAAGACCATCCCGGAGCCCATCGTGAAGAAGGTCAGGTAGTACGAGCCTGTCACGTCCACCATGTAGCCTGGGCAACAGCGTGGCACTCATTGAATCAAGGTGTCTCAATTTTCAGAGAAGATGCAAATTTAAACTTTGGCTATTGGAAATCAAAAGGTCTCCTGTTTTTATTTGTGTAGCATTTAGTTTCAATTCACGAATTTTCAAATGGTTTGAAGATTCATTGGATAATTCTTTCATTGAACAAATATAACAGAAAATGCTGTGTGTCATGGCACACCTGTTTGAATACAAGAATTACTATGTAGAGAAGTGCCAATTAGATGATAAGTTAATTTAAGTCTCCTTTCTGCAACAAATACAATCCAAATAGAGAGGAAGAAGGAAGGGACCATTTAGTGTGGAGTTCAGGGAATGCAGAATCTATGTAGAAAGGCCATAGAAACAACAAGTTGAGAAAGAAGTACATGAAACAAGATCAAAGTTGAAGAAGAAAATAGTGGTGCTGAAAAACAGGACAGCAGTGAACCAAAAAAAAAAGGTCCTTAACAAAACAAAAACATTTATTTCAACAAAAAGAAGGCCTACCTAACTCTCAGCTTGGGCCCTCACATTTCCCCCTAGGAGTGCTAATTCCCATTGATACAATAGTTGTATCTCCCTGAGGAGCTAGAGAAGTACAGTACAACATGCTGATATTACTTCTCTTTGAATTAAACAAAGTTTTGAGCCATTTGATCCAAGTAATGAATGAGTTTGTCTCGAATATTTAACACGTTGACTCCGAAGTGGTACACATGTGTACCACTTGGTAAATTGCTCATTTACGTTCCGGAATTTGAAAATAACATTTAAACTATTTTGCTACTTTTTCAGAAATAAATTTTAGAGTAAAGGGTAACACATTATGGTTCAAAAGTATTCTTTACACTTCTCAAAAAGGTTAAAAATGTATCAGAGCGAGAAAGACGGTTTTTCAAAACGACTTCTAGCCTAACCAAACTGACCGTAAGCAACCGCACAATCGGAGTCAACTTGTTAATAAGCCTGAACAACTGTTTAGCATAAAAATACAACCACCACACTAAGGCTTACTAAAAGTTTACTTCAACACTTTGTCTGCCAGGAGTTGACCCAAAATCCAACATTCTACATAAATTTAAGCCAATTTCAACAATCAATTTTGAAAACAGCAAACATGAAATGGACATTGTGCTTTGATGAAGAAATTACGTTAGTTGACTTTGTGACCCCTGAGACAAGAGCAGCAGTATGAAAATCCTTGCAGTGACCACCCAGAGGTCACATCACAGTCAAAATATCAGGTGATGACATTACCTTTTTTTTAATACCTTTTATTTAACACTCAGAGATGAATTTTTAATTTAATTATTAAATATGCAGGTGCATTGTGGCTATTAGCTGGCACAGCCAACAATACACAGGTGCATTGTGGCTATTAGCTGGCACAGCCAACAATACACAGGTGCATTGTAGCCATCAGCTGGCACAGCCAACAATACACAGGTGCATTGTGGCCATCAGCTGGCACAGCCAACAATACACAGGTGCATTGTGGCCATCAGCTGGCACAGCCAACAATACACAGGTGCATTGTGGCCATTAGCTGGCACAGCCAACAATACACAGGTGCAATGTGGCCATTAGCTGGCACAGCCAACAATACACAGGTGCATTGTGGCCATTAGCTGGCACAGCCAACAATACGCAGGTGCAATGTGGCCATTAGCTGGCACAGCCAACAATACACAGGTGCATTGTGGCCATCAGCTGGCACAGCCAACAATACACAGGTGCATTGTGGCCATTAGCTGGCACAGCCAACAATACACAGGTGCATTGTGGCCATTAGCTGGCACAGCCAACAATACACAGGTGCATTGTGGCCATCAGCTGGCACAGCAAACAATACACAGGTGCATTGTGGCCATTAGCTGGCACAGCCAACAATACACAGGTGCATTGTGGCCATCAGCTGGCACAGCCAACAATACACAGGTACATTGTGGCCATTAGCTGGCACAGCCAACAATACACAGGTGCATTGTGGCCATCAGCTGGCACAGCCAACAATACACAGGTGCATTGTGGCCATCAGCTGGCACAGCCAACAATACACAGGTGCATTGTGGCCATTAGCTGGCACAGCCAACAATACACAGGTGCATTGTGGCCATCAGCTGGCACAGCCAACAATACACAGGTGCATTGTGGCCATTAGCTGGCACAGCCCAGAATACACAGGTGCATTGTGGCCATTAGCTGGCACAGCCAACAATACACAGGTGCATTGTGGCCATCAGCTGGCACAGCCAACAATACAAGTAAACCTTACAATGAGCCACGAAAATGACATGAGAAAACTGATGTAACAAATGAAGGTGTTTATGCATTGCATCAGTTAATCCTGAACTATAAATCAACGAGATAAACATCAATAGAATATGAAGAATTAAATAAATAAATCATATGTAGACCCTTAATAAGAAATATTCAGAGGATGTCCCTGAGGAGTGAAATTCTTTCAACACGCACTGATAGAATCAGACAATATCAACCCTGTTGGAATTTGGAAGTGAAGCTAAAGATCCATTACATAAATGACAGAGAACAATCGCCCATCTAAAAGAAGCACTCAGTCCATAACAAAGCATAACACAATATGCCAAAGGAAAATCTTTTTTGCAAAGCAAATTAACAATTAAAGCAATGAAGAAGAAGTACTTCATCACCATTTCTTTTACAATGTGTCAACATCTGATGCCATACCCCCAGAACTTGTACAACCACAAAATCTAGTCAACATGACTTTGAGGTTAAACACAACAGAAGATACAAGCACAACAAACACATGGAGGCGCAAAAAGTACGCATGGACTTCAAATTAGTATAACGGTCTTAATATAATTACTATATAATAATACTAGTTTTTTTAGTATATAATTATACAAGTAATAATTAGTATATAATTATCCTGGTTTTAATTATATGGTAATAAAGTATAGTTATAGTATGGCTTTCGTTAAGTATAGTTGGCTGGTATAATTGGCCATTCCACTCCCACTACTGAAACTATGCAAGTCAAATCCATGCATTCTTTTTGGGTCACCCTATGCCTCTACTCAGCAAACACAGCAGGCACACAGAAGGTGAGTTGACCACCAAAGTTCTTATATCCAGATCAGATGTCAGTTTAACACTTTGACTGCAACGTGCACCACCGGTAGTACACGGAGGTAATTTTCATAGGGCTGCTGACCGACCAATGGTCGCAAATTCAACTTTTATAAACACTTAATCAAAGCAAAATGAAAGCACGATCCAGTTCATGTTTGGTATTTTCAACATAGTTTACTACAACTAACTTCAGACCAAATTTGCCAACTGTAATTCAGTGCCCTAGCTACAACTAGGTTACCATTTATTTGAAAAATCACCAAGGAATTAAAGGCAATTGCAAAGAACTTTAGAATAATTTTAATGAAAAGTTTTAAGCTTTATCTCATTATCATTCATAATCTGATGAGCTGAGGCTTATCATCAGTCATAATCTGATGAGCAGAGGCTTATCATCAGTCATAATCTGATGAGCTGAGGCTTATCATCAGTCATAATCTGATGAGCTGAGGCTTATCATCAGTCATAATCTGATGAGCTGAGGCTTATCATCAGTCATAATCTGATGAGCTGAGGCTTATCATCATTCCCCATACAATATCTGGCTTGAGAGGTTTCATTAAAATGATTTCAAAGCTCTTTGCTATTACCTTCAAAGTTAAACTGCATGGCAGAAATGATGTTCTAATAAAAAGGAACTTTTAAAATACACACAGCACCTCAACCCCAAGAAATATCTTAGACTCGCCCAATGTGGGGACACACACACACTTCCTCTATCCAAACCATGAAGACATTTCACAGACTCACCCAATATGGGGGGATACACAAAGTTGAGAAGCCCCTGCGCCATGCGCACAAAGCCCCAGGAAGATGAGGCATTGGCTGCCCCGAACTGGTCCAAGAGGATGACGTTGATGTTGGCAAAGAAGCCTGAGCTGCCAATTGAGAAGAGCGTGAAGAACGCCAGCACCAGCCAGAAGTTGTGCACCATAGAGATCAGTGCTGTGCCCACTCCACCAATCATGAGGCTGCACAGTGCAGTATATATGAATTATATATTGGTATCCCACAAGGATCAGTGCTCTGCCCACTCCACCAATGATGAGGCTGCAAAGGGCAGGAGGTATTATGCATTGGGGTTCTACAAAGATCAGCGCAGTGCCCACTCCACAAATCATGAGGCTGTAAAGTATATTATACAGGGTGTCCATAAAGTCTGTTTACCATTTCAAAAATGTTTTACAAATGCAATTGATAAGACATTTCATTCAGATTTTTTTTATTGTATTTAACATTTATTGAAGTTTTTTACCTCATTAAATAAACTTCTACATGGGAAACATTAGTTGCACAAAGCACATCAAGATGGTACCATCACTTGTGACTCACCAAACTACAAAGCAATGAGTTTTCTTGAATATTTTCCTGTTGAGGAAGAAGCCGATGGTCAGTCGAGTGGCACTGTCCAGTATGGCTTGGTAGGCCAGCAAAGCCGATATCTGAGGCCCTGAGAAGTCGATGGACTTGCCATACATAGCCACAAATATTTGGGCGTGGGGCAGGCATGCAGACAGGCCAACAATCATGGAAAGGTGAGACCAGTAAAGCGGGTTCAAAAAGAGACGCACGTCTAACTTCTTGGCTTTCTGCTGTGGTTCCTGAGCCAAACTTTCTTGAAAATTGTCTGTGCAGTCCTCCCGGTTTTTCCGCTTGGCTAGAACAATGCGTTGGTGCAGTTTGTAAGGTCTTATCAAGAAGATGAAGGCACCCAGCTGCACCAGCAAACTGGACATGATGATGAACGACAGCTGCAATCCATAGTGTTCGAATATAACCAAAAGAACAAACGGAAATGCAGCGCCTCCCAGAGGGTTGCCGCTCACACGGAACGAGTTGGCAAGTTCTTTCTTCTTGCTGAAGTACTGAGAGAGCACAACCACCTGGCATGTCTCTATGGTGCACATTCCCATACCTGAAATGCAGAAATTCACAATGTTTTATGCTCAAGAAGAGAAAGTGAAAATGTCTTCAACTCAAAAAGAGAAATTGAGAATTTTTCAACTCAAAAAGAGAAATTGAGAATTTTTCAACTCAAGAAGAGAAATTGAGAGTTTTTGACTCAAGTAGAAAAAATGAGTTGAAATTGAGAAAACTTTAAACTAAATAAAAGCCACAAGATGTAATCCATTCGCTTATTATATCTAACTAACCTACCATGAAACATGTTTACTCAAGACAAAGTTCAGGTACACGGTAACCACCAATATGTACCATATCTTGCCATATATGAAAACATCTAAACACAAAGTATTACATTTCTGCACAATGAAGCATATTTAGTGATTATTATTTACCCATGCAGTAAATCTGCCCATGCAGTGTGTGTAGCAATGCAGCATGGGGACCCTTTAAGTACATAAACATTGCCCCGCCATACGACATTAATCCGTTCTTGAGTTGGGATTGTAAGGCAAAATCGTCGTAAGGCAGGCAATGGCTAATTGGCATCTTAGTGACACCAACCAGAAGCAGACCAGCATCTTAGTGACGTATGCAGTTAAAAAACTTTATACTCCACTTTGTTACGTGAAAAAAGCTTAAGCTAGGGACACCGCAACCCGGGGTCCACTGTAACTACCAATCAAGTGTTCGTACCCATCATGGCGCCCAGCGTGAGGGCCAGCAGCCCAATGGAGGTGATGAAGAAGGACATGAAGAGAGCGCTGGCACACAGCAGCACGCCGCACATCATGACAGGGCGACACCCAAACTGCACCGCTGCTGCTCCCACAAATGGTGCTGCAGAGCACACACACGTTTGTGTTTTCAATTCAAAAACTCTCGTCCCAACACCAATGACATTTGTTCAGTGCACTTTTAAATTATGAGTCAAGTTTCAAGAATTAGTTTTTACAACATGTGATCTGCAGCAGAATTTCAAATGAAATCAAGTAGTGATATTCAAGATGGAAAGCACAAACTACATGAACAGTTTTTACATTCATTAGTTTAAGATTCCCTAGCCACAACAAAAGGACCTCGAGAGAGGAAAGACAAGGGACCATTTAGTTTGGAGTGAAGGAAATGGAAAATTTACGCTCAAAGTCTGTCCCCCATACCCTACGCATTAAAACAGTAAGTTGGGAAAGAAGTTTGTATAACAGGATTAAAAGTTGAAGAAAAAGGTGGTAAGCGCTGAAAATCAGGAGACCAGTGACTGAAAAATGATGGTTCATTTAAAAAATAAAAACCTATTCCATTTCAACAAAAAGAAGGTCTACCTAACCTTTAGCTTGAGACCTCATACATTCCCCCTGGGAGTGCTAATTTTCATAGATACAATATTTGTTTCCCCTAAGTGTCAGTAATAAGACATAATCCACATTTATTGCAATTACGGTTCTAGAGAAGTTGTTCCTGAATTATTATTATTATATGAGAAAGTTTTAGCCTCCCTTAACCACGACAAAGATGTTCCAAGATAGGAAGGAGGAAGGCACCATTTAGTATAGAGATGAGGGAACGTGGAATCTATGCACAAGGTGCACAGAATCAGTAAGCTAAGAAAGAAGTTCATGAAACAAGAAAAAGTTGAAGAAGAAAGAAGTAGGTGCTGAAAAACAGGACAGCAGTGAACCGAAATAAAATGATCAGTAACAAAACAAAACCTATCTATTTCAATAAAAAAGAAGCCTACGTAACATTTAGTTTGGGCCCTCACATGGTCCCCCTGGGAGTGCTAATTCCCATAGAGACATTAGTTGTATCCCTGAGGGAAGTTGTTCCTGAAATTTTCTGAACATAACACAGGATGAAGCGCTAACCACCTCCCTTACCCAAGACACTACGGAATCCAGAGAGAAGGGCGACGATGATGCCTCCCATGGCTCCGGAAGTTTCAGGATGAGCAACCTTGAGTGCATTGTACGTGATTCCAAAACTCTTTATGTAGCCGGCAGTGACCACGTTGGAGAGGAACATCACAAACACAATCACCCAAGCATACCTGATGTATAAACATGGATAAGTTTCACATAGCATTATACCAGCAATGTTCTTAAGACTTGGAATTTAGAAAAATTAGAACTCCATATAAGTGAAAAAACGGGTGGTAAAAATAGAATAGGGATGCATCTTTCTAACAATGCTCAGAACATATTTTCCAGTAGATTTCAGCCAGATCATTACAAATTGGATGATGAAAATGGTCAAAAATATTAATTTTAGACACAGACCATTTAAATGAGAATCATTTGATTAAATGTCAATTCAGGCCTGTCTAACCACAACAATGGCATTCCAAATATAATAAAAAACAGTTTATCTCCAATAAAGCACAAACATGAAATGTTGATACATTGGTTTTTAAAATACCTTAACATTAACATCCTTCGACTGATAAAAACACATTGGTTTTGTAATACCCGTGTAAATAGAAATAGAGGGAGTGCAGTACAGTGCAGTGTACCTGAACTTTGCCTTGAGTAAATATGTTTTATGGTAGAGGAAGACAGAGACAGTAAATTGAGAAAGAAGTTTACAAAACAAGATAAAAGTTAATGATGAGAGTAGTAGGTGATAGAAAACCGGATAGCAGTCAACCCAAAAAAGCTGGTTGATAACAAAAAAACTATTTCTATTTTGACATACGAAAGGCTGACCTAACCCACAGCTCAGGAGCTGACATATGACTTTGGGATTTAAATGAGCATCATATCACAGTGGTTTTTTATGAATGTATTCTTTCAAAATAATGATTGATAAGTTAGACCAGGTGATGCTACCTGCGCCGTTTGGTTCCATAAGGGCAAGTGTAGTAGCAGTCTTACATTAGCTTCTACTTTGGTGTTTCAGGGTCAAACACCAAGTAAAAGGTGGAACGTTTATTAACAGAAATTAAATTGGTATATCTTTCATTTACTGAACACTTGAATGACTAGAGTCAGGAGTTGAGGTGTAACTAAGGCAAGGCACTACAGGTGTACTGTGTGTTCAACATGTTGACTCCGAAGTGGTGCGTATATGTACCACTAGGTAAATTGTTCATTTACATAGCGGAATATACAAATAACATTTAAACTATTTTGCTACTTTTTCCAAAATAAATTTTAGAGTAAAAGGTAACACATTATGGTTCAATTGTATTCTTTACACTATTCAAAAAGGTTAAAAATGTATTAGAGCAGAGACACAGATTTTTCAAAACCACTTCTTCTAGCCTAACCAAACTGACCGTAAGCAACCGCACAATCATAGTCGACGTGTTAATTATAAACTTATACTTAACAATAACAAATTTGTCAATAAACACTAGAGCAAGACATAAATCTGAAAGAAATTGGCAACTTTGATGAGCACACTATTTCTGGTATGCCTGCTTCAGCTTATAAAAACTGTCACAAAGCAATGCTGCATCTGATCCAGTAAAAGTGCTAAGTTAAGGGAAGCAAACGGTTTTTTGGGGCCCAAAACTGAAAATGAGATTATTGCTTGAAAATGCTCCTAAACCC
>JACJUY010013326.1:0-13931 GCA_014220935.1 Platorchestia sp. MABIK | reverse complement strand
CATGGTCACTTGGGACGTCAGCATGGCGTTCTCGGGTGACTACCGCCAAAATTGATCTTATTGAGAATTACTCCTGAGCGTATATTGTAATATTGTATACTTTCTCATACATGCACAGTTAAATTACAGCGTTCCTCATACTAATTTTTGCATTTCACTCAATTGTTTGATATTTTTTATAATGAGGTGACTAACCTAACCTGAAATAACCTCTCAACTTTTTTGCCCACCTCTGACTTTCAACGTTGCGTTGAACATAACATATGTTCACTTTTATCACCAGTCGTGTACATATTGTCAGTATTGTTTTCAATATATTATTCTTAAAGCAAAATGTCTTGTTGGAAAAAATTGGGAAGACATAAAATAATGTAATATGTCCGGCATTTGTTGTCTATGCATAGCAAATGTATACACTCAAAAACAACTTAAAACGCACTTGTTATTTCAGGAGTTATAAAAAATTATAGGTCAAAAGCATACCATTTGTACGGGACAAATTTTATAATCACCGTGTTAAAGTTTTATAATTATGAATTGTTGAAATTTTAGAGTAAACATCTTCATAACGCTGTGTATAATTACGAGGTTGACGGCCTGTGGGTCTCCACTTCAGCACAAGAGTTAGTGCGCCGTTGCATCTTGATCTCCAGATCGTCCTTGAGTCCGTAACGTCTCTATTGTGTACAGGACATCCGGCCCACATGTTGACTTTCTCTGGGACAACAGTAGTGCGCGGACTCGATAATTGTTTCTACGCTCGTCCTTTCATTTAGCCCGTGGCGGTGTCCTCTATATTTGTGTTACTCCGCGCTTTTATCTGCAGAGAACTGATTCTCCTCATTTTTATCTGCAGAGAATTGAATTTCTCCTCGATAGCATCCTGAGTGACGGACCTAAGAGCGACGTGCAGCACCTGCTTGTATGGGTTTGTTAAAAGTTTATTTTGCGTGCTTTGGGATCATGAATTTTTGTAACCGTATTATTCTTCTTGAGAATGGTCGAAGCATAATTCTGACGACGTCTGTTTTACTCACAAATCCTCCTATTTGATTTTGTCTTATTCTGCCTCTGTTTTCACGCCATTAGAAATCTTCCAAATGAAAAATTTAATTCAAACTTGCGCTTGTCAAGTTGTTAGTACCTCATTGAGCCCAGCAGGTCGAGTGATGCAGAGGTCGCCAAAAGATCATGATAAAATCTTTTGTTGGAATCGTACGAATTTTGAGATGCAAATTTGCAGGACAAGTACAGACTTCAAGACGGCTTTGAACTGTGAAGTGAACATTTGTCACTTCTAACATCTTAATTGACAGTGGCATGCATTTGCGTCGGAATGCTAATCAGAAAATTGTTCACTATGAGGCCCCACAGGGGGATACAACTATTGTGTCTATGGGAATCAGCGCTCGCTGGGGGAATATATGAGGTCCCGAGCCAAAGGTTATATAGGCCTTCCTTTTGTTAAAGTAGAATAGGTTTTTGTTTGGATATGGACCATCTTTTTTCGGTCCACTGCTGTCCGGTTTTTCAGCACCTACTACTTTCTTCTTCAACTTATGCACCTTGTGCATAGATTTCGCGTCTCTAAACTCCATACTAATTGGTACCTTCCTCTCTTGGAAACACCTTTGTTGTGGTTAAGGAGGCTTAAACCAACGCTTAATCTTAATCCTAATCTGATAACCATGAGAAAGTTTATAAAATCTTAATTCACGTGTTCATTCTGATGTTCATGATCAATGTAATTCTTAATTCAATTGAAAACAGGTTTTTAATTTATTCCCCCTGAGGAGAATACAATTATTGTATCTATGGGAATTTGCACTCTCAAGGGGAAAATAAAAGGTTCCGAGCTGAGAGTTAGGTAGGCCTTCCTTGTGTCGAAATACATTTTTTGTTTGTTTTTGCTGCGGTCCATCTTTTTCGGTGCATTGCTGTCCGGTTTTTCAGCACGTAGTACTTTTTTCATTAATTATGATCTTGTTTTATAAACTTTTTTCTCAACTTACTGTACTTCATGGAATCACGCACGAGGTGCATAGATTCCGTGTTCCCTCAACTACATACTAAATGGTGCCTTCCTTCTTTCTCTCTTGAGAGCACCTTTGTTTCGGTTAGGGAAGCTTGAACAAACATCTAATTCAATCAAGTCACTCTCGCTGTTTTTTAGGTATGCGCATTGTGTGATACACTTTTTGCAAAGGTTCCCAGTTCCCTTCCATACTGAATGGTGCTTTCCTCTCCTGGGAATACTTTTGTTGTGGTTGAAATGTAACCTAATTTAGTTCACGTGTTGTCTAATTTAGTGTTTTCGAACAATTTCTTTTCGCTCTCTTCAATTCGCCATTGTTGTGGCTAGGGAGTCTTGAACTAAACAGTAGAGCAATAATGATAATAACAAAAATAATAATTTGAGCATTTCAGCCCAGAGCTCAGAAATATAAGACCTCAGTTTGAGCGCTCGCCGCCGAGTCTTGTGCTTCATCTTCTGCTAGGTGCGAGATAACCTTTTAGCGCAGTAACTATTTCGTAAATTTTAGAAAATTATTCGTCTATTCACATAATCGTGTAGGTACCATTTTTTGCCCTCTATCAAACTAGTTGTATACATGAAGTATAGCTAAGGACACCGAGGTTCTTTCTCTGTAGTCCGGCGATAGAACTCAGCCCATCGAGACAAAGACGGAAATATGATGGGTTTAAGTCAATAAAGAAGCATTTTAGCTGCTCGGCGCACGCTTTCGCTCCAGCGCACGCTTTCGCTCCAGCGCTTTCGCCGTTTCTTATTTCTTCACTAAGAATTCTCTGAAAATTGACCTCCAGGGAGTTTTGGGGTCAAGTCTTCCTTGAAAGAACCGTAGGATTTTTGAACGACCGCAGTTTCGTAAGCTGAAAGTCAATGGTCGTTATAGCTTACCTCTGGGGGGGATAAGCGTTCCTCCTCAGTGGTATCACTGGTATCTCTGTATGGAAAGCCATATCCAGCAGATGTGTAGCACTTATCTTTGCGTTGTACTTCAGAAGTGGTTGTCTGCTTCTTGCCACCGGCAAACACGCTTTCACCAAGTAAGGTGGTAAATCTTTATTTAGATTATCCATCTTTCATTGGCAATTGGTATCTCAGAATTTTAATTAGTTGAGATGAGCTACGAATGAGCTCCCTCCTTTTTTCATAAATCGAAAGGCAGCATATTGGTCAAACTTCTTGCCGTTTTGCCTCACGCGCCAAAAAGCAAACGTTCCATCAAATACGTCGTCAACGATTGTTAACATTAGGAGTAGCAGGCTACCGACAATGCATAACTTCAGTAATCAAATAACCACTGAATAAAATTTATAATAATCACCATGCGTTTATGTGTTCGGCGATTATTGTTCTCATACAATAAATAGAATAAATGGAATTACAAATTAAGAAACGGTTTTCGAATGCTTGTCACAGCCTCCGAAAGGTTGGCAGAGATCGAGAACCGGCGGACGAAGTCTGACGTGGACCGCAAATATGAAGCATCTCCGTCTGCTGCTCTCCACTTGATGTATTTATAAACTGTCAAGAGTCCCTCCTTCTGTGGCTGGGAGGCATGTCGCAGCTTTGAGGGCCTCCCACTTCTTTTTGTGTAGCAAAATAAAGATTGTCTAAACTTCAAAGTTAATGATTTTGACTCTCCTCTAGGGAAGCCAAGTATTGTATGAATTGGAATTTGAGCTCCCAGAGGAATGATAGAAATTTCCGTGCTCAAGGCTAGGTTTGCTTTCATTTTCTTAACAGTTTTTTACGGACAATCTTTTTTCGGTTCACTGTTGTTCTTTTTTTCACTATCTATTACTTTCTTTTTCAACTTTTTTCTTGCTTCACAGACTTTCTGTTCAACTTACTGTTCTATGCGCAGGGGATCTTGTGTGATGGAACACAACTTGTGCGTAGATTCCGCTTTTTACTCCATCCCCTCAGGGTGATACAACTACGAGTATTATGTCTATAGGAATTAGCGCTCCTAGGGTGAAAATGTGAGATCCTGAGCTGAGAGACATGCTTTTTTTATTGTTAAAATAAAGCTTGTTTTTTGTTTTGTTTAAGACTATCATTTTCAGTTCACTGCTGTTTTGTTTTTGAGTCCCTCTAACTTTTTTCTTCAACTTTTATCTTGTTTCGTTGCCTTACTTCTTTACTTATAGTTATATGCGCGCGGGATCTTGTGTGGGAATACACTTTCTTTGCAGATTCCTCGTTCCTCTAACTATGTCAAATGGTGCCTTCATCCTTTTTATTTTTGGAACACATGTGTTGTCGTTAGGAAGGCCCAAAATAACCTTTTACCCAATTGTATCAATTGTATCATTTCAGTTCCGTCCTGCGAACTGTCGTCGTATAGTTTTTGCGTTGTGCCATCCTCTCCGCTTTCTGTCTTATTTTCCCACGCGTGAACGTCTCGAGGATAAGTAAAAAATAAATCTCGGGCTTGTCTTACTTGCTGAGGTTGGGAGGCGTCCGAATATGTTTTACCCATAGACTTGTCAAACTCTGATGGTTTTGTTTGCTTGGATGGATGTATGCATGCTTGGTGATTATATGGTTGTCACCGTTCACGTTCTGATTTCGGGAATAACATAGGGCAAAATTTAGCGCCCTACTTCCACGTTGACTTTTTTCACATTGCGTATAATTTCCATTTTGCTGTTGAATTCTACTTTTTCATATTGCGGATAATTTTTCCTTCACTAAAACGTTTTGAGAAATTTCACATTCTTCTTGGCCCATCTTAAATTAATCCCAAGCCTGAATTCTTATTGCCTGTACTCTGTATTGTACTCTCTGTAGCAAAGGTTCAGTATTCGAAATTCCATACGGTATTTTGCAATTATATACAGTTCGTAATATATAGCAATACACATCTTTCTATTGTTACGGAACCTTTTTTAACTGCGTAAACACTGCGATCGCAATAAACTGCAAGATGAAACACAAGCTATGAAAACAACCTGATCGATGGCTTGTGATGTCTAGTTATTTATAAAAGTGAATTAAAATTAATTTTCAATAAAAATAAGTATAATAATTCAGTAATAAGCACGTAATTCGATTAGGTAAACGATTGTTAACTACAAATTATTTTTTAGAAATTCTTGTTGAAAATCCTTCAAATTTCCTCATTTTGACCGAAATATTGAAGTGTAATGATATACCTACCAAATTATTAGCATTGAATGTTCGCCCGTGTTATCCGTTAAATCTTCACCCAGTTGCCCTCGAATACAAATAATAGTCGATTGAAAAATTCAAAGCAGCAAGTATTCCCAACCCACCATAAAAAGCTCAAAATTCTTTCCCATTTTTTTTAGATTTTTGCCGTTTTAGCTATCTGTGAAACAGATCATTTAATTACTTCATAATTCATTACATGAAAAAAATCAACTCTGACATTGGCCATTATTAATACAGTAGTACATGCAATACCTGACGCACCATCGTTCCAATAGCCGCCCGGACTCCATTGCATTGTGGAAAATTAGATCCCACATTAAATTGAGGAATTGGTGTAAGTTTAACTTAATAAATTCAATTCAGGGTTTGAATTCAATACTGCACACCTTTAATTCAATTCATTCAATACTGCGTTTAATGCAATCAATACAATTGAGGGTTTCAATTCATGAAGTTTATTCAGGGGCTTTTGATTCAATTCATTCAATACTACATTTATTTCAATCAATTCAATTGAAGGTTTCAATTCAAAACTGCACGCCATGTTTCTTCGAGTAGGTTTTCCCCTGTGCACCAGGAGCGCACCAGCGTGAGAGCTGCATCTCATTAAGTGATCCAACCTATTTTACAACCTCTCTCTGTGAGCGTACACCCTTACAAGGTCGTACATTCACTTAGCAGGTTCAGTTTCATGAAGCTTATGAGCTGTTTACTTCTGTACGTATGAAGCGGTGTTGAGTGTTGCGTTAGCTATGTTAGGCGTTGAGTTCAATGGTGTGTGGGGACACTGTGTCAAAGAAATGAACTTGCGGTTGCAGCGTGACCGTGGTGCTGTGTTAACTTCAGTCTCATGGGATTTGTGGAGTTTATCCTGCACATTATTTTTTCTGCGTTTTAAGGGTATAGGTATACCTCCCGCACTCATCTCGGGAAAATGTGCTGGTGTCATTTCCTTGCCAGCAAGTTATAAGATCATGGTATGCTTTCAAGGAGTTATTGGCGTTCACCGTACGCAATGAGCGAGGCGTGTCACAGGAGGGTGTTGTGGGTGTTGGGATTTCATCCTGTAAGTAGGTTTTGAGTGCTTTTTCTTGTCGTGTAAAGGAATAGGAGTCGATGTGTTAGACTAACGACTTCCCTACTTAGTATCGTTACTAGTCTTATTGATGCTTGTTTCTGTTCATCTCCTAAAGTTTTGCTGTATTTCCAATTGTCCGTCTCTTACTCCCTGGTTGCATTCAAATATTTCGACAACTAAGCATTAAGTTGATATTAAATAATGTCCTAATTCCTTAATATCTTCCTATTTTCTAATCAAATATTTTTCCTTTTATTTGAGCTTCATTCTCGATGTGGCTTAAAAGTATTTTTTGGAATGAAAATGAACAAATTTTGTAAGCTCGCACGAATGTAGACATGTTTCTCTGAAAGATACAAATGAAGAGAATCTTGATTTTACTCAAAACCTACAACAAAGAAAGAATTAACCCTTAAATGTTCATGAGAACACAGGTGACCAATTTTATGAACAACCTTAACATATTTCATTTGTAGTCGAATTTGTCCCCGTAATATGTTGTTCGGATGTTGTAATATGTTGTTCGTAATATGTTATGGCAGTCGTTTCCTTCATCATTAAGGGCCCGAGCTGAGAGTTAGGGAGGCCCTCTTTTTGTTGAAATGAAATGTTTTTATTATCTTAAGGACATCCTTTTTTGGTTCATTGCTGGCCTGTTTTCAGCACCTACTACTTTCTTCTACAACTTTTATCTTGTTTCATAAACTTCTTTCTCAACTCGCTGTTTCTATGCCCCTTCTGTATAGATTCCGCGTTTCCTTATCTCCGTACTAAATGGTGCCTTCCTCTCTTCGGAACGCGTTTTTGTAGCGGTTAGGGAGGCTCAAACTTACATCTAATCTAATCCTTCATGGTTATGACGTAGTTGGCAACGTGACGTCAGTACCAGCCTAATGTTGGTGGTTGTAATAACGCTGATATGAGTAAAACATTCCGACGTAAATGAGATATAAAAGAATAACAAAGAATTGTAGGGAATACAGCAGCGATAGAGAATTGCAAGACGTTTTAAATGTTTTCCACAGGGTATCTTTCAAATATATACACACACTTAGAACTTCCGTTAAAAATGTTTCCTCATTAACGACATTATGTTTTTTGCAGAAAGAAGGTTACAGTTCCATTTGACTGGTCGAGCATAATGTTCCAAAGGTTAGGTTAAATGTTCAAACTTGTGGCCTGTGGATAACGCGCAGGGGGCAAATCGAGCATCCTGAGCGCTCTCCACCTCTCATGCTGGTACTAGACTTTTTATGAGGCTTAAACCAATGAAGTGTGCCGTCGTAGGCCAAGTAATCTGGTTATAATTCGGGATTTGAATCAAGGGGTGTGCGAAGAATTCTCATTGGGATTTGTTGTATTTGGAACCCAGGAATATAGAGATGTTGAAATCGATTTGTTTAAAAATATAATCTAACCTTTGGTAGATTTAGTTTAAATTAAAAGTATACATGTCTTATCGGACTTCTACTTCATTTTTCTCAAAACTGGAATCTTATAGACTGGCATTTTTTAAATTTAATTCAAAGTATGTGTTTTTTTTAAGTACCATGTACATGAAACGCTTCAAAGTTATTTCTTTGCTGTGATACCGCTGAGATTGTTCAAGGTAACTCTTTGGCAAATTTGGTTTTGATTTAAAGTATTCGTTTGCCACGCTCAAATTAAGCTGGTGCACAGACAGTGATGTGCGAGTGTAGTAGAGATTTGAGTTTTGTCCAGCTCTCGCTCAGAAAATTTACGAGTTCAGCTAATTTATCCGTCGAATTCTTCAAGTTTCTCCACTGTGTTCAGAATGAATAACATGTATTTTTCATGCATGTCAACACAATGTTAAAATTGGTTCACTTGTGACTGGCCGCAGAAATTAATTTATTTTTGGCTCAGAAACATAACCCACGCTGTATACTCTTTCATGCTTGAAATTCCTGCGAATGAACGTCTAACTCAAACATTTTTTGCATCGTTCCTGGCCCAGAGCCACGGCTCAGTTCAGCTCCACATATTGCACCGTCTTAATTCAATTTCATTTGCCACCAACTCGAGACAACTCCGCTAACGTCGCCTCCACACGCACTGCTGTCCTCTGCCGCAAGATTGACTCACTTTCTGGCCAAAAGAGTTTAGTTGTTTTTATTTTTCTATTTCACTTGGACAATAACTACCACTGAACATCTGGCGAATATAAGTGTTTGAGTTTCGTTCATACTATAAGTCAGTGGTACTCATTGCTCGGCAAGCGACGACTCAATTCACAGCTCTCGACAAATATATAAATTAATATATTTGTAATTTATATAATATACGCTAACTTGCAGTAGCAGCGGCTTTCTCAATCTATGCGTTCAACCGAAGTGGCTCTCTTGCAAAAATTAGTGAATAACACTGCTCTATGTGGTGCCCAGATGCTGTGCGGTCTCTGAAGTCAAATTGTATGTGAGAAAAAGCCTCCAAGTTGAGGATTGTGGCCAGGAAAAAAACTAATCTGGCAACCACGGTAGAGGAAACAAGGTAGGGTCATACCAGTCTTTTTTCCGTCGACTGTGTGGGTTTGGTGACGTCACGGCAACGAACCAATGGCAGCGCTCATATTGCTTCTAGTAGCACTGCTACCCCTAAATCCGTCTCCACTATTGGCCTAACGTTACTGCGTTTTGGTGACGTCATAAAGTTTGTTTGAAAGAAAGCCTTTCTATTGGCTAGCCGAACAAGAGGTGTATTTTCCCCCCATAGAAATGACCCTACCTTGTTTCCTCTACCGTGCTGGCAACCCTGCCGCTGCCTGCTGCTGCTGCTCCTCCGCGTGGGGGCAATCATTGCCTTAAAATATCGAGTTTTTTCTGCTTGAAGTGTTTCCGTCACTACAGCTTGAATCTAGGTTTTTTGAGGGATGCCTGTCATCTATTGTTTCATTATGAAACTTTGAATCCCTTTCTATTATTTTTATTTTATGACACGAATTTTTTTCCATCGTTTCGTTTTGAGTTTCCTTTAAATATTCTGTCATGTACTATTTGGAAACGAATTTCGTGTGTAAATAATAGTTGTCTGTTCGTATTGGAATCAGAGTTTCAGTATTTTAAAATCGTACTTTCTGAATAATTTATTTTAAAATTTAGTGTTAGAATCAAGTTTGCAAAATGCAAGTCCAGTTTTTATACTTAAACAAGCTGTGTAGTACATTCTTCAATGTAAGCTTTTTACGTAATGTTGAGTGTGCATTTTCCATTACTTATAGTGCCACATTTTCCTTATCATATTCAACTTTACTGACCTAAAGTACCTCATTTCTGGTATTGTTTAGTTAAGGTTTACCAACGTCTCGCGTCCTAATGACACAGAACACGTATCCTGTTTTAAGGAGTGACCTTATGACTGTAACGCGCTTTTTTTGTTGTTGGAAAGTCAGGTCCCGTGTAATATAATATAATTACCCCATATCATTTAACAAGTTAATGTGGTCTCGTACCATGTTACGTACTAGAAGGATTATATGCGTGTTAGAGCCTCGTCCCATGTTACGGTGACAAAGGTTGCATGCCTGCAGGGCTCTCGTATCTTATTATGAGGAATGAACATCTATCATGTTTGTAATAATCGGCAGCCACAACACAGACATCAGGTATCATGTTTACGAAGTTCTTGTGCTTTACGAGGTGCTGTGAACGCTACATCGCTCGAAAAAAAAGGCAGGGAACAAGAACACAAATTAATCTTTGGGTGTGGCCGCGTCGCTAACTGGTGTGTCCCCGGCTGTGTGTCGGACGCTGTATAGCGGTAAACATATTTGCCCCTCCTGTAGTGCGGCATGTACAACCACATCGCAGGCCTTGCTGTCATGTGTCGTATATTTCGAGTGCGAGGTGACTGTGTCACTACGGTGCTTGTGACGCTCTCCATAGTGATGCTGATAAACGAGTCGATGTAATTGTGGGATGCAAGAAATGAATTTCGGTGATGTTGGAAGCAGAGTTGGTTTACAACTCGATAAAAAAGCAAAAAAAGCCTGCCATCCAAAACTCAATAGAAGCCAACTTATAAAACCAGAAAGACCACCGTTGGAGGGATTTAATTTTTAAATATCGTTTTGATTTGTTGGGCAGAGTAATACCCTTGAAACAGTGATAATGCAAAATAATTTTTCATTTATAAATTTAGTGAATATTTTTCCTTAAATTTTCTTGCAATTGTGTTTTGCCTAACTAATTATTAAGTACCTAGTATTGGCAGTAGTCATATTTTTGGTATAGGTAAGATGTAAAGAAATTGCAGTGAGGAGACAAAAGTGTTTACACTCAAAGATTTCACGTTCCTTAAATCATTGGTTGGCAACGTACACCAGGCAGTGACTAATGAATGTTCCTCAGAGTTACAGAATTGCTTTACGATGAAGCGTTATATTTTTGAATAATACAGATTTGCATGCGAAAACACGCATTGTTAACGTGAAAAATTTCAGTGAAATAGTTTTAAAATAATTATTTTTACCCTATTCGAAGACTATTATACACAAGTAATCACGTTAACGTTCTAGTCGTTTACAGAACAAAAATATACATTGTTCGGTGAGAAGTTTCTTGGCCAGTTACAAATAAGCCACCTTTGCTGAGGGTACAGATGGCAGGAGAGGTTTCTGAATCCTTGCGAGAGCAAATCATTCAACTACATTCCAGGGAATTCCATTCAGAATTATTTCGGGGGCCAATTAAATATTGTACAATAGGTTCAATTATTTCCAAATTTGAACAATGTGGCACAACCACCAACTTGTGAAGGTCAGGTACGTCACAAAATATCACTGCTCGAATGAGTCCAAACTTGTTGAGAAACGTTAAAAATAAGCCAATGATTACTCGAAAAGAGTTGAGAAATGGAAGTGGAGTCGCTGTCTCTGATACCAAGTGACAGTACCATCAGTAGAGAATTACACAGGAACAGCATAAAAATATATTGACCTGGTAAAACTCCCCTGTTACGAGAAAGCACGTTGCTAGTCGTTTACTCCTCGGGAGAATACAACTATTGTCTCTACATTTGGGAATTAACACTGCCTGAAGAAAAGTGTAAAGTCCCGAGCTGAGTGTTAGGTATACCTTTTTTTATTGAAATAGAATACAGGGTGTGTCAAAAATTGTACTCATCCTTTGAGTGACAATTATTCAGAATTCTTCTTGTTTCCGTTTCAGGTATAACTCTTTTTTTTAATTCAATATTATTAAATTTAATGTTCTTAAATTTAACTCACCAAACTTGTATCAATATAAATGAACACCTATTACAAAATAAAATGCATGAGAACTGCGTAGTCAAAGAGAGAGTAAAATTTTTCAAGATTCCCAATAGTTTTTTGTTCTGTTAAGGACCATATTTTTCGGTTCACTGCTACCTGTTTTTTAGCACCTGTTACTTTCTCGTCAACTTTTATTCCATTTCACGAACTTCCGTCTTAAATTAGTGTTTTTATGCGCAAAGGGTCTTATGTCTGAACGCACCTTATCCATAGATTTTGCGTTCCCTGATCTCCGCACTGAATGGCGCCTTCATCCTCCTCTCTTCGAACACCTTTCTTGTGGCTAGGAAAACTTGAACTAACTTATAATCTAATCTGTGTGGAAACATATCTAGTGCATAGATTCCCGTTACCTCAATTTCATATCAAATGGTGCCCTCATGTTTCCTCTCTTTGGCCTCCTTTGTGATTAGTGAGGCTTGAACCAACTCATAGTCTAATCAAGTCTAATTTCGTACGGAAATTTTTTACAAGCAGTAACAGAGCGTAGATGCTTTGCAAACGAAGTATTAAGTTTAAGGTTGTTATGCTGAATACTCTCATGTTGTGCCATACTTGTCTTTGTAGGACGTAAATCCATTTACTTGAAATATCTAATGCTTTGTTACTTTATTGTTTAACTATTAAGTATCATATTCTTTTACAGTTTCGTGCGCGTTGGCCAACGAACAGTTCAATTGAGAATTAAATGTTCTACCGTAAGTTCAAGCGAGTACATATGGCCCCTTGCTGAACGAATCGTTTCCAGACCTTCAGCGCCTAAAAAAATTTCAAAAGCTTTTATGCTCAATTACCTCCCTCGTCTGTTACGCATGTTACTCGACGCAAAAATCAAATGTGGAAAATGTTTGCTCAAAAGACCCTGTACTTGCCGGGCACGTGCGAAGTTACACAATGAATGTGCAAAAACCTCGAGGCGATTGTTCCTGTGCTTTTTTTACTTTTGTTAAACAATCGTCTACGTTTTTTTCCCGTTGTCTCCTCATGAAGGTACAATTATTTCTTCTGTGAAAATGAACGCTTCCTAGGGAAAGATGTGGAGTCCCGAGTTAAAAAATAGAAGTAGACCTTTTCGTTAAAATAAAATACGTTTTTTGTTTGAAATGAATTTCTTTTTCTGTTCACTGTTGTCCTTTCTTTAGCACTTATTGCTTTCTATTTCAACTTTCCCTTGTTCTGTGAATTTTTTCTAATTCGTATTTTGGTAAAATATACTATCTCCGAGCTCACTGATTGGCGTACTAGTTGATGCGTAGAAGTGAAAAGATAATTCGGAATATCAACCTCATTGTCTAAGACGTAGAATTATTTAAATTCAACCATTTTACTTTCAACAATAATTCTTTATACCGCAAGTTCCTGAGCTTGCATTTTAATGCAAATGCGCACGCGCTATAGAATAAGAGTGTTTCCAACTATGTATCGTCTTTGGTATTAATTTTTTTTCAACTTGTATTTACATGTATTATCGAACCTAGATTGATTACGCAACAAAGGGAATACATTTTCCAAACTATTCTCTCAATCATCTGTTTCGACCATTGACTTGGTTTTACGATACCCATGTGTATATCAACTAAGGATTTTTACGGTAAGATATTTTAAAAAGCAATAATGTTTTTGTATCATCTTTGTTGGAAATAAACTGTTTTTCTTTTTTGCTCTTTTTCTTTCAATCATACTGTTTCTATGCGAAGCGTGTGGGGGCACATTTTATGCATAGATTCCCTATTCCCTTATTTCCATACTTAACTATGCGTTCCTCTTTCTTCCTCTTGAGAATACCTTTGTTTTCGGTTGGAAGGTTTAAACTACAAAATAATCTAATCGATTTTTTTCTGGTGTTACGCTAAATGGAGTAAAAGTGAATCATTAAATATTTGAGAAATATCTGAATGTGCCGTGAAACGTAAAATAATACGGCGCGGCTGCATGAAGTGTAGTTTTTCGTTTTAATCGACGTAGATGTTTTAAATTTCCACCACAAATTCTTAATAGTGTCAGAGTTACTAAAACATACAAAATTCTGAAGTTTATGAATAAAAGAGCAAAGAAAGTAGCTTTTAAATTTAACATTCTTATTAATACAGTCAAAAAATAAAAGAAGAACGTTTCGACCCGTTAGGTCACTCTCAACTTCTGTCGGTAGAAAATCACAAAATCAAGTAAAATTCAAAGTAAAATGTTGGACGATGAAGAAAAAAAAATTGCATCATACTAAAAACTTACAAATACAACCTAAACCAGCTGAAGGGGGAAAGCGGACTGAGTATCATTCAAAACTGGTTTTGTCGTTAAAATATACAGGGATTCTAAAATACGAAGATTTAAAACACCAGATGTAGAAGCAATTACAT
>JACJUY010013324.1:0-13153 GCA_014220935.1 Platorchestia sp. MABIK | reverse complement strand
GCGGTAATCAACAGCAGTAGCACTCATGCGGTAATCAACAGCAGTAGCACTCATGCGGTAATCAACAGCAGTAGCACTCATGCGGTAATCAACAGCAGTAGCAATCATGCGGTAACTAACAGCAGTAGCCTTCGCGTATCAAATAACAGCAGTACCAAATGCATATTAAATAAGAGCAGCAGCAATTGCATATCAATTAACAGCAATAGCAATTACACAGTGATCTCATTACAACATCAGTGATGAGCAGCTATAACCGGCAGTACAACTAGAAGTAGTTATTAATACTACGTTTGTATTAATATTTGCACTGTGTAGTTCAGACGTTTTTCATGTATAATTATAATTATCATTTTATAATTAGCACAAGGTACAATAGAAAATGGGGATAGTAGTGGTAGATCAAAGGTTACTTGCGCTTTAACACTCCGGCAGGTAAAGCTGAACTTCATTATTCAACTCAAACTTAGAGTCAGTTGTAGTAAACCATTTTGAAAATAGCAACACATGAACTGTATCGTGTCTTCATATAGTTTTAATTAAGTATTCATGAAAATTGAGTTTGGAACTGCTGGTCGGTGAGCAGCATTATAAAAATCCCCTCCGTGGGCACCGGTGGCTCACGTCGCAGTCAAAGTGATAAAAATAGGAATATTGTTTGCAGTACGGAGTGATTTGAGGGCCTGCATGGGAGGCTTGGGATTTTTAGGATTTCGTATTAATTTTAAAACTGTTTTTACGATAAAAAATTATTGAAGATGAAAAATTATTGAGGATAATTTACATTCTTATTTAGTGCTTCAAAACCTTCAGTACGGTAGCTATTCCTGGTTATATATAAAAAGGAAACGCTTTTAAACAACAACTTAGAAATAAAAGGAATAATAACATTTCTTTTATCATCTTTTTTCGAAACTCGATCCATCGTGCCCCGTTTAGGCATATTTTCCATAAAACTAATTCACAAATAATGTATTCTTCACAATATGGGTACTTCAACAAATTGTATCAGTGACTAAAAGAGCAAGAATTTTAAATAGTTTCCTTTGTAATAAAGGTTCGGTCTTCAATATCCCCGAAAGTATTACGCCAAACCCGAGCGTGGACTGTGACACCCAACCAAGCGCGTAAGCAACCCAACCAACCAAGCATGCAACCAATCAAGCATTCAAGTAACCCAGCCAACCGAGCATGCATCCAACCACCCAACCAACCAAACATGAAACCAATCAAGCAAACAAGCCAACCAACCAACCAACCAACCAAACCTACAACTAACCTAACAAGGGTGCAAGCAGCCCAACCAGCCGAGCATGCAACCAACCAAACAAGCAACCCAACCAAGCATACAACCATCAACAAACAACCAAGAAAGGGGCCCAACTAAGCATTAAAATTAACCAACCAAGTAACCACCCAACCATTCAAGCAACTCAACCAAAGGCTGTTTTTCGATCCTTTTGCGTTGCTGTGGCCGTACAGCCGGCAGTAAAAGTTTTCCCGTTGGCGTGGCTAGACAACTTTTGTTATTTATCACAAAAACAAAAACAAAGCGTGAACAGGTGGCTTCCAGCAAAGCGAAAAATCAACCAATAAAATTATCTGAAGCTCAGATAAGTAGATCGACACAATTTCTGAACTATTGAAATGAACTGTTTGATACAGTTGAAGTAATTATTTCAAAATATTAAATAGATTGATTGATCTAGATTTATAGGATAGATAGATATACTTAATTATTAAACAGGGTGGCGCATAAGTAACGCACCCTTTTAAAAAATTAATAATAAATAAACCATGAAAGGTATAACGATAGGGTTAATTGCAAACGATAGAGGAACTCTTATAGTTTATTTACTTGTCGGATCCTGTCCACAGATACCCAGTGTATATTGCGGTAATAAATCTTTAAAATTTACCTTCAAAAGGGTGCGTTACTTATGCGCCACCCTGCATATTGATACAAAGTTTAAGTTTTTGTTGACCATCTCCCACTTCATTCTCTCGCACACCTCATCTACGCGCCACTAAGCCCAGAAAAAAGCAGGGCTTCCATGTCCTCTATGTAAGAAATATAATATCGATTAATTGATATAGATTATTTTAATTAATTATTACAGATTGAAACAAAGTTTTAGTTTTGTTCACCATCTCCAACTCCATTCTCTCCCTCACCTCATTTATGCACCACCAAACCTCACCACCAATACACTACTCCATTTCATCAGTCTAAATAAAATATATTAACAGACATAGATAAATAGATAGATACAATTAATCGATATAAATTGATACAAAGTTCAAATTTTTACTCAGCAAATTGATCCAAAGTTCGAGTTTTTACACGGTTTGCGTCACCACGGCATTCTCAAACCCTACCGCCAATACACCATCCCCCTTCCTGCTCCCCTATAACCAGTTCCAACCAAACTCGTACTTAAACCTTCCTCTACACTACCGAGAGGAAAATTCCATTTTCTCCTACTTTATTGCCCATAGCCTTTGCTTCCACCACACCACCGTGAGTAGAACGAGAAGAAGATTCACCTCGTTCACACTCGAACGGGCGCTCATAATCACGTTGGGCCACATTGCCATTGAGTGTCGGTGCAACGCGCTTATCCGCGTTAGCGCACCGGACCCGCGACGCGGAAACGATTGTCAGGTACGCGCGTAATGCCTGGCTAATGAAGCTGGGGACCTTTGATTTGGTCCCTCTCTGGGACACGGCCTGAGGTGGCCCGTTTGTGTCACCTGGCTGAGCAGGGCCCGCTTGTGTCACCTGGCTGAGCAGTGACCGTTTGTGTCACCTGGCTGAGCAGGGCCCGTTTGTGTCACCTAGCTGAGCAGTGCCCGTTTGTGTCACCTGGCTGAGCAGTGCCCGTTTGTGTCACCTGGCTGAGCAGGGCCCGTTTGTGTCACCTGGCTGAGCAGGGCCCGTTTGTGTCGCCTGGCTGAGCAGGGCCCGTTTGTGTCACCTGGCTGAGCAGGCCCCGTTTGTGTCACCTGGATTAAGGCACAACACAAACCAAGTCTTTCAGCTATAATGAGTTTCGTCTTCAGAAGATAATTCACCGTCTGTGAGCATGCAAGCGTACTGTGTATCACATGTACTTTAGTACTGAGAGCACGTATATAGTACAGCGTAAACAGTACAGAGAGTGCAGTACGGCCCAGCACAGCAAGTCAACGTAACACAGTGCACCGTAGTACATCAGACAACGAAACACAACACAACACAGCCCAACACAGCGCAACACAGCACAACACAGCACAACACAACACAGCGCAACACAACACAGCACAACACAACACAACANGCGCCAGTGCCGGGATACGAACCCTCGTCTCCAACATGCAAGGCCGATCCCTTAACCACTGTACCACAGCGAACACAACACAACACAGCACAACACAGCACAACACAGCAAAACACAGCACAACACAACACAGCACAACATAGCACAACACAGCACAACACATCACAGCACAACACAGCGCAACACAGCACAACACACCACATCACCGCCAGATCAGCACAGGGGTGACCGGGGATCATCCTGCCGGGGCACTCAGCCGTAAGAGCGTCGCCTGTCCCGGCCTGCTTATTGCGGTCCGTCCTGCTCTTTAGCATGGCCTGCTCTTTGTTACGGCATGCTCTTTGTCCTGGCCTGCTCTTTGTTACGGCATGCTCTTTGTCCTGGCCTGCTCTTTGTTACGGCATGCTCTTTGTCCTGGCCTGCCCTTTCATCCTTGCCTGCCCTTCATCCTGGTCCTTTAAATTGTTTGAATTTAAATGGTTTAAATTTCACCAATTTACTGCAAGCTAATTTCATGTCATGTTCATACAGTGGAAAACACACCGGGTTGCAGAGACCAAAGCGATGATAGACATGAATAAAGTGAAGAATTGAGCAAAAATAAACGTGATTTTATTTCCATTAAAGCAGGTCAGCACCAATCGATCTCGCCGCAGTACCCACTCGATCTGCTCGCCTAAACTCGCGTATTCAAACTCGGTTATTATTCCTTAAAACGCATTTCAAACTCGAATTTTTCGGTGGGTTACCAAGCTAACTGTTTAACTCGTTCCCTGCGTATTGGCCCATATGTGTACCAATAGGTAAATAGCTTAGTTAAGGAACGATATAAATGAATGACATTTCATCTGTTTTGCGACATTTCTTAAAAAAAATAACTGTTATCATACGAGGTGAAATGTTATCGTGCGATTATATTTTTCCCATTTCTTAGGAAGGATAAAATGCATTCGAGCAGTTAAGTCGATATCTCAATTCTGCTACTTACAACCTAGCCAAACCAACCGTTAACAACCGCGGAAACTCGTTGAACGTGTTGAGTACTCGTATATCAATTGAGTGGTTCGAGAACTGAAGCCCTTCCTTTTATATGAACTTAGGAAACCTTTTTTGTTGTTCTGCTAAATATAGCTTTCACTATTATTCCAGCATTTCAATGCAATCAAACACTACGAATATATGAGAGCCGTTTGTTTTCCTCTTGCCTTCACTTCCAACATGAAAATGAATTGAAAATGTTGCAGCGCGGGTTTTGTTAATGAATATCGATAATAACTCACAGAGTGATAAAAATATGATAATAATAGAACCATCATTCATTTTCATTATACCTTTTATATCCATGTATTATAAATATAACTTATGTCTATGTAACTCTTTATATTTTGATGTTCTCATCTGTTTTTTTTCTTTTCTCTTTTCTGCATATACTTTTCACAGCAACAAAGCATCTTGTTTTCTTAAAAAGTTCTACTTACTTACATCTTCCAGAATTTCCTGCCATTTCCTCATAAAATTATACTTTGAATCGAGGTGCTGAGACATCGGCACAACATCAATAATGGAAAGCTCAAATTTTAAAATTCACTTCAGTAACTCAATTAATAATGATAACTTCCTCATTCCAGTAAACGAGACACAGTGGATCCCAGACAAGTAGTAATTCGCCACGAGTTTAGCAACGAAGTCGAGAATGTACATTTTTGAAACATTTCGCGTTGTGCTAATAATTTTTTTTAATATACGAAAAATCAAGGCATTGTAAAACAGGTGCATTACAAAATGATACCGAGAAAGCTGAGCAAAAATTGTCAAGTCGGCGGCCATTTTGCAATCAGGAGGGGGCGAGCACACCCCCATTTTGACCCCTATAGGTTGTGCCTCGCCCCCCCTCCCCCCCCTCCTGCTTCTGTTAGGGGCCTGCAGAGAGGAGCAATGTTTGGAGCCTTCTTCCATTACCTCCTTGCCTTTGTGTTGTTTTCCAGTATGCAGGCATAATCATGATTTTTGTGCTGTTTATCAGTATGTACGGATCTTTTAAATGTTTTTTTGTGGTGTTCATCAGTATGTACGCATCTTTCAAACAATTTTTGCGTTGTTTTTCTGTATATGCGCATATCTTAAATCATTTTTGTGTTTTTTTCCAGTGTTCTGATAAATAATTTTTCCATCCATTTTCTGAATGCTTTTCGCACGATTCATCGTTTCGTGTGAAAGATATTTTCGAGTGAGATCGTACGATAAATACCTTTACTACATATTTTCCAGATCTCGTTGTCTCATAAACTTTTTGCTCGAGTGTTTCGTTGCATTTTTTTAAAATGTGCATTATTTTTCTTGAATGCTGCTAATTTAATTTTTAAACAGCCTTATTTCTTTCGAATAATATTTAAATGAGCGTTTTTATACTACGTGTATTTCTGTCCAAAATCTTTCTTTTGTTTCATGTATTTTATTGCTCTTATTTCCAACATACCTCTACATTTCCTTCGATCATCGCTGATTTTCATTACAAGCCCTTCATTTCCCTAGAACATTATTCGTTCCGTTCAAAATGTCAATCATTGCCATCAACGTAGCACATTTATTTCGATGCTTTATTTTACACGAAAACCGTTCATCTTCCTTAAAATGCCTTCCATTCGCTCTAAACATAATTCATCTCAACACGAGAAATCTTAGAGTTTCTTCAAAAATGGTAAACATTTTTCATGGATATATTCTCCACCTACTGCATGACTATCATCTAATTTAGCAAGCCGCTTAAGCCTATACATAGAATAAAAGCTATGTATTTATATACGTTTATATAAACAAATATACTGTATATGTACTGTTTATACTCGAATATAAATATGTATGTACAGTAGATATACATTTATATATTCATATGTACCTATGTATATGCTATATGTACATAAGTACTGTATATGTACAGTGCACATGTTCGAGTATTACCTCGAGCATAAAGCATGAAAGCAAACTTTTGTCCCACTCCTAATGTCGTACTCAGGCCACATTGGAACATGCAACATTACGTTCATAAGCCAGTGTATACGTCAATGGTATTCGCCTCATACACGCAGCTCACGCATAAAAACAGATGCAAAACTGCACAAATTAGTGTAGATTCCTATAAACATATTGCTCGCATTGCGTGATGAGCGAATAAGTAGAATCGGATTAATGAGAGTATATATAGTGGCAGTAGAGGTAACGGTTTGCGGTGCATGCGAGCTATTTCTGTGTGAACCAGTGGAGGTGGTTGTCAGTATAGTAACTCCTTAATTAGTTGCTGTAATTCAACTCCTGGTTAGATTAAACTAGATCAGATTATACTAGATCAGATTAGATCGGATTAGATCAAATCAGATCAGATTAGATCAAATTAGATCAGATTAAATCAGATCAGATTAGATCAGATTAGACAACTGCACGTATGACAAACGCTAGACAACTAACCGTACGATATTTTTCCTCAATTATCTTCGACTCATTTGTTCAGGTTCCAATGATGCCCTCTGCCCACTAATTCAATTCTCAATCAAACTTAATTCCCACACGTCAATCCAGTTTTCGATTTTGCTTTTCACCTTTCTATTCAGTTTTATTCATTCTACTCTTCAATTTAGTCTTCATTTGTGTTTTCTAGCCTTCACCTCGCACTTCAATTCAGCTATTTACTCCTTAAGTTTTAAATTTGGCTTTCAAACCTTCAATTCAATCTGTTCTTCTGCTTTCCGCCCATCTAATGGGTCTTGAATTCCACTTTCTGTCTTTCGATTCAAGCTTTAATTATGCTTTCTACTCTTCAATTTTACCTTCATTTGTGTGTTCCTCTTATCAGTACAGTCTAGAATTATACTTTCAACCCTTTAATTTAATCTGCAAGTATGCATTCCAAACTTAAATTTAATATTCAATTCTGCATTCTACCCTTCAACGCAATCTACGTTCATACTTTTCTCTGTTCAATTCTGCCATCCACCTCCGCATGATGGCTGCAAGTTGGTATTCGCATCGTATACGTGATCCTCTATATCAATCCCATGTATTGGAAGCTACTTAATGGTTGTTAACCAATATTATTTTTTGTTCAATATCTAATTTATAACTAAATCTCTACGCTAAACATGTAATAACCACCCATCATACAATTACTTGATTGTTCTTAACAAGTAATATTTTTTTACTTGAGTTCGAATTTATAACTAAACTTATACGTAAACAACACGTAACTACTACCCACCATTTATGACACTTGTAGAAATGTTTATACGGCTGTCATTGCATAATTCCTTAGCGAACGAAATAACAATGTGAATTCGATGCCATCAAATAAACGTAACTCTGATATTTAATGCAATGCTACACATTGATGGAAGCAAATATCAATAACAAACATATTCAAGAGCAAACATTGTCATTGTCAAGAGCAAACAATTTCAATAATCAAACAGTCAGGAGCAAACATTGTCATTGTCAAGAGCAAACAATATCAATAATCACACATAGTCAAGAGCAAACATTGTTTTTAGGCCCCGCGCCAGTATGGCCAGATGGATATCCTAGTATCACGCTACCGGCTTTGTAAATAACGTTCGCCGGAATTTAATTCGAGTAACCTAGATACTCCCCACACCACCTTGAATCCGGCTTGTCCGAAATTCGAGAGAGCGACGAAAAGAAAAACGGTTAGCTCTCTGGAATTTCGGAACCTCATCATCCGTTACTGAAATACTCTGCAGCTAACATTGTTCCCTGCAAATAAATCTGGAAATTAACCGAGTAATATCTTCCCCGAGAAGAATACCGATTCCCAAAAGAAAAAAAAAGGCTTCCACTCCTAGAGAGTTTTCAAATGAGTGGCGCCCAATGAGCGGCAGCCCTACATCCGCTGAGATACAGCCTCTACGAACTAAACTTCGGCACCCGTGAGCAAGGTTAGCCCGTAAAAGCATCCGAAAGATCTAGAATCTTGGGCCCGAACAAGGACCAAAAATAATAATAAATTTAACAATTGGCGCCGAACAAGGACAGCCTAACAAATATAATTATAATTTCTAACAATTGTTATTGTCAAGAGCAAACAATATCAATGATCAAACACAGTCAACAGCAAACATTGTCATTGTCAAGAGCAAACAATATCAATAATCAAACACAGTAAAGAGCAAACATTGTCATGGTCAAGAGCAAACAATATCAACAATCAAACATAGTCAAGAGCAAACATTGTCATTGTCATGAGCAAACAATGTCAATAATCAAGCATGGTCAAGAGCGGGACCAGTTTCCGATCGACAACGGCGATGTGCGCTGTTCTCGACCGCTATATGCCATGGTCAGTCTTCAGTATGTGATATTTCCAACATACGTAGAAATAAGGTTAGTATTCAGTATGTGATATTTCCAACATACGTAGAAATAAGGTTAGTATTTAGTATGTGATATTTTCTACGTACTCGTCAGTCTTCAGAATGTCATATTCCCAATATACGTGGAAACAATGTCAGTCTTCAGTATGTGGTATTCCCAACATACGTGGAAACAATGTCAGTCTTCAGTATGTCATTCAACCAACAAAAGTAAAATTGGTGCACTCCAAATTGTCCGCACGAGAACAATATATCATCAATTAGCAATAACAGCACACGCTTCCAGCCGTTCCATCAGATGATGCTATAGCAGACCATCATAATTGTAGGCGTAGAATAAGGTTTCTATAGGACCTAAAGTCAGTGAATTTAGTCAGACCTACAAGGTGTTTTATCTTTTTCTCTATCCCCTCTAATAGTTCTAATTACGGGAACTACCGACGTAAAACTAACGGAAGTAAAGTGTTAGATACATATTTTATTGTGTTTAATCCATTTTTTTATAAAGGGTTTAATCCATTTCTTATAAAGGGTTTAATACATAGCGTTCCCTTCACGCCATGACAACAAGGCAAACTCTGCAATCAGTACACTGCCTCATATGTATTGTAACGTCAGTGACATACAAGCAAAATATAACTGCCCACATGCACGCCTCCTACTTATTAGTAGTATAAATTGGTAGATTATCATGACCAAAATACCATAAATCTATAAGTGTTCAAGATACGCATTATATATGTACGTGCGATTCGTTCTAATGGAAAATAGGTTTTTAAGCGAAGTGTGAGTTTTAAGCAAAAATTTAGTTTTTAAGCAAAAATAATAGTTTATAGTTTATAGTTTTATTATACTAATAATAGTATATAATGTTTTTATAGTTTTTAAGCGATAATTTAGTTTTTAAGCAAAAATATAGTTTTTAAGCGATTAAATAGTTTTTAAGCAAAAATATAGTTTTTAAGCGATAATATAGTTTTTCAGCGATTATATAAGTTTTCAAGTGGAGATGAGAGTTCTTAAGCGAAGATAAGTATTTAGATGAAGATATATTTCATTATAATCACTTTATAGTGCACGAGAAACGTCAAAAAAATGCATCATTTTCTAGTTCACACCTCGGTTCATTTGCCAATAATGGTTTGGAAATGAACTGAGGAAGCGCACCTCCAATCACGTTTCTAAGTGTACCTGTGCACGGGTACATATACTAGTTGAATCGTGTATCTGTGCTAGACGGATTGACGTACGGACAGACAGAATTGGACGGACAGACAGAAAGACGGACAGACGTAGAAGGACGAACAGACAGGGCTCTTCAGCACTGACGCACTTCCCTCATCTAAAATAACGAGATTCGATCATGTTCGATTAATACCGAAAATGTATATGTATTTGAGTTATTTATTATTTATTTAATATGTTTATTATTATATTATTTACAATTTATTTGGGTTATTTATCGTGTATTTGGGTTATTGTATACAACACAACATTCGCTACCTCCTTAATTATTCCCATGGTCATCCAGAAGATGCGAATGGCAAACAAAAACGAAAATCCTTATATACTATTTATAGTGTCCACGGTCCGTCAAAAATGACGGGAGTCAACACCTTTCTTGAACAAATCTTCCAGCTGTGGATGACCAACAAACGTATCCATCCTAACAGCTAGTACCCGGAATGAAAAATGTTTTTGTACTTGCGCACGTGAAACTCGTATCACAGATACGGTCATTGAGCGTCACAGAGAGACGGAAGAAGCGGACACCAAACAAATATATGAATAAAAACTTATCAAGGGCATTATTATAGGTAAGATTATGTATAAATAAGCACACCAAGGGTATTATTAGGTAAGAAATTCATCGCGGTAGAGGAAACAAGGTAGGTTCAAACCAGTCTGTTATTCATTGACGGTGTAGTTTTGCTGACGTCGAACCAATAGCAGCGCTCATATTGCATCTGGTAGCACTGCTACCCCCAAATCTGGCTCCGCTATTGGCCTAGCGATATGGCGTTCTGGTGACGTCATAAAGTTTGTTTGCAATATAGACTTTCTATTGGCTGGTCGAACAAGAGGAGGATATTTTCTCCCATAGAAATGACCCTACCTTGTTTCCTCTACCGTGGTATTCATCAAATGGGAATGCCTGGTTCACGGATACGCACATCACGCACATCTCACGTCTTCCAGACGAACAGTTCATCCGCAGGAGACAGTCGAAAAAAGTATAAATATATACACGATGGGTATGATTACATAGGGTGTCCACAAAACATGTGTCCACAAATTTAAAAATTCATTCACTGATTTTAAATTTTAATTTGAGTAGTTTCTAAGAAACAACATTACTATATATTGTAGTTTATTAGAAAGCTAGGTTAGGGCATTATTTCTGAGGGTTTTGTTTGTTATTTTTTGTGCTATATAGGTAGATATGTATTAGAATAATAAAATGGTATCTTAGCTACCTATTCTTATTAAAATTTAAAATCAGTGGATGCATTTTTTGTGGACACCCTGTACGATAAAGAAGGTATCACAGTCCTCTTGAAGAGTTTGATTTCGAGCACTCGGGACTTGTAAGACTTTAAAAAAGGCAACAAAAAATGACATAACAGTTAGGTTCTCTCAAAGCCTCACCTGGTGGGAAGTGAGAGCTGTTTTTAACTCCTCTTCGATGGCCGCATTCAGGTGATGTCTGGGAGTCGTCACTGTGAGGGTTGCTGCTCAGATACTGTAACTCATTGTCACTCACTGCAACAGTATGAATCAAAGTCAATGTTTCACTCAAAGATCATCACAATAAAAAGGTAATATTGGCAGAGTTTTTAGTTGTATTTTTTTAGTTCACTGTTAGTTAAACAACAAAAACGCAAATATTGGCAGAATTTTTAGTCGTATTTTATTTAGCTTGCTGTTAGTGAGTGTACAACGTTAATGCTGCAATTAATGAACGACTCCTACTCAAGGCATGGAATTAGGCACACAAGACATAGCTTCTCCAAGATATATACTGTTCTATACGATGATATCGGAATGAATGCGAATTTAGTGCTCATTTAAGTTGTACATGTTTCACAGAAAACGCAAGCGTTTTGTGACAATGAAATTTCTTAAGCTATGAGGTATTTGAAAATACCTTAAAGCTTACGCAAGCATGCATGAGTCTCAAGCGTTTTGTTTTATATCAAGCGGAATACGACTTAGGTGAGCATTTGTTCTTTCTTTAGTTGTGTTGCGTCCGAACTCTCTTGATAATTGGACTTCTTCTTGACGAGCTGTGGTGCCAACTTGTCTTCAGTCACGTACTGGTGTGGTGTGACGTCCGGTGATACCCGTACACCACACACAGGTCAACATACACACACCACACACAGGTCAACGCACACACCACATGCAGGTTAATACACACAACACACGCAGGACGACACACACACAACACACGCAGGTCAACACACACACAACACACGCAGGTCAACACACACACAACATACACACACCACACACAGGTCAACGCACCCAACACACACACAGGTCAACACACACAGGTCAACACACACAACACACACAGGTCAACACACACAGGTACACACAGATGCTTGCCTGCAGTCGTGCCGTCAGTGACATGCTCGTCAGTCACTGATATTTGTCAGTCGTGTGTAACTGCTGCTCGTCAGTTGTCAGTGACTGCTGCTCGACAGCGGCACCGCGACTGCCCTAACGAACACCGCGGGCGGCGCTGACCGCACACGAGCACCACAGGCGAGCATCTCCCAGAATTTCACCTGCGTACCTGCCCTGGCGCACCTGGGCCTCATTACCGCAGTTGCCGGCCAATCACAGGCACTTGCTCACGCCCGCAGCCAATCACAAGCGCTCACAAACACTCAAAAGCCAATCACGTGTGTTTTCAGACACCCGCCGACCAATCACAGGCAGTTGTCAAACTTCAGCAGCCAATCACAGCTTGGGACCGGAGGAAGTCTGTGCCAGTAGAGAGCGCTGGCCAATGGAACGCTGCGGCTGCGGACCAATCAGAGGCCGTTATTTAAAAGCTCCCAGCCAATAGGGAGGCGTTCTCACCACGCCCCGCTGAGAGAGGAGGTTCCGTGATCTCCTCAGAAAAAATTCCCGACTTTTAAAATTTGAAAATTTCCTGAGGCAAAATCGAAAATTCCTTGAAGAAAAAAATGGTGGCCGGGCTCCAAACTTTCGCTTGGCCCTGCGAGCTCATGAATTATTTTTTGCGGCGTTCACAAGTGGTTTGATTTGGTGGTGTTTAATTAGGGCGAGATGTGGGCCTTAATTTTGGTGGACTGGCAGCGCTGGGTGGTGGACAGGCAGCGCAGGGTGGTGGACAGGCAGCGCTGGGTGGTGGACAGGCAGCGCTGGGTGGTGGACAGGCAGCGCTGGGTGGTGGACTGGCAGCGCTGGGTGGTGGATAGG